>JANZXV010000004.1:17674163-17694654 GCA_027576455.1 Erythroxylum roigii | reverse complement strand
AAGTTCACATAATTTCATTTTCCCTGATAATAAATTTGAAGGTTTAGAAGATGGAGAGCTCTCTCTGTATGAGGTTCCTTACGATCTAGTCTCAGTGGAGCTCATCTTTCATGGATTGCCTTCTTGTCAAACCAACTCTCTCTTCTCTTAACTCTTCCCATTTTGGTGTATTTTCTCTTGTGTTTTTGTTCAACACATCTTCCTCCTTTTATCGATTCTACTGACCTCTTGTTTCATCCTTTGCCATTCCTTCTTCTAAAAGTCATTATCTCAATCATCTCCTTTTCTCCTTAGCTTCTTAACCCTCCTAAGCAAATTGTGCTCAATTGGTATAAACTATTTCATGCTTCGAAAGTAGGGGTAATTTAGTTCATCTTTTTTCCTAGCCTCTTAATTTGTCCACTACCATTTTAAGAATATTTTTTAATTTTCCTTCCTTTCCTTTTCTTTTTAGGCTTTCTGGGTATTACGCTCTCCCCCTAATAGCTTTTATCACAGGTCCTCAATGACTTTGGATGAATCCCTCCTCTAGCCACCAATAAACCTGAAACTAAGCTTAGCTCTGTCCTATAAGTGAAGTTGCAGCTATTAATAGGAGATAATAGACCTGAAACTAAGCTTAGCTACTGTCATACAAGCGAAGCTACAGAAAACTAAATAGTGTCTCCTCCTTTGGAGACTCTTAAAGTTGATGCATAAAGATGGAATGCCATCATAATCGGTTTCTTTTTTAATAAAAGAGTGGCCTTTCCCGTTATGAAAGAATGGACATTCAGCAACTGGAGAAAACATGGTCTGGAGAAGGTTTTGGTGAATTCTGATGATATATTCTTGTTCAAGTTCACTCACTTGGCACGTGTACAATAAACCAATTCTCCTTTAAATGTTGAGACTAGAACTAAACATAGAAGACATCAAACATAAGCACTTTCCTGTTTGGATTTGCATCTATGGTGTACCGCTAGAATACTGGACCACCTCTGCTCTTAGTCATCTTGCTAGCTTCAATGGTAAACCAATCTGTATAGACTAAGCTACAATTGAAATTCAAAGGATCAATTATGCTAGAATCTGCATCCTGGTTAGTAATCTAGTTAGTTTACCTAAGGAAATTCCCATTATTAGGCTCAAAGAGCATATATAACCCACTAAGGATGTAGTTAGAATCATATATACATAGAGGCCTATCTAAAAAAGAAGAAAATATGGAGGCCTACTGCTAAAGTCATCAAGATAGTAGAATTCGACAAGCTAACAACCATTAGTCTAGAGGAGTCTAATTATAAAGATCCTGAACACACACTGCTTGTAACCAATCAGACAAATAGTCACAAGTCATCAAATGAGAAGGAAACTAGCACTCCAGTAGGGAGAGAGGTAAGACAAGATGAGGCAATACATGACATAGACACCTCTAATCAAGAATCTCTAGAAAAAAAAAAAAAGATGGAGAGTGTGGTAACAGAACTGAATTTAAGCCAGTAAGTAGAAGAAGATCCAATAGAAAGAAAAAAAATCCTTCTAGTGGATTCCCATAAATGATAGTTATAACTTGGAATGTTAGAGGTGGAAATGCATCTCATAAAAAGTTTTAAATCAGGGATCAAATCTTAGATAATAAAGCAGTCATTGTTGGTCTTTTGGAATCTCGAATGAAGCTTGATAAATGTAATCTCATCAAGATACTTCCTCATAATTTGCAACCCCATGCCACTAATCACTCTCAACATCCCAATGCAGAATAATAGCGTGTTTTGATAGCTCCTTAGTTCAAGCATCTATGAAAACTAAAGCTAACCAGAACATGCATATGAAGGTAGATGATAAGATAACAAGCTCACTGGTTCATATTTCTTTCATTTATGTTCTTAAAGCAGGTTACCAAAGATTGGCTTTATGGAATTCTCTCAAAGAGATTGCAAAAAGCATCAGTACTCCCTGGTTAATTGTAGGGGATTTTAACTCAATCATTAGTCGTGATGAAGCTGAAGGTGAAAGATCTATAAGCATGCCTTGTTTTGATTTCAAAAAGTTCTTAGAAGACATGTGGGTCTTAAATGTCCCTTCAAGATATGCTTATTCACCTGGAAAATCAATCAAAATGATGGGTGCTTTATCATGAACAAACTTAATAGATGCTCAGGGATTGAGCTTTGGCTCCATGCTTTTCCTTCTAGCTTCATTCTTTTTTTAAATAGAAAATTATTTGATTACTCAAACAATTTCTTAATGTCCTAGAATTCCTTTTAGATTTAACAACTTTTTGTTTGATATTGCAGGCTTTTAAGAGTCCTTGTGGAATGAAGTATGTTATAATATTAGAGGTACTAAATAATGCATTTTTGTAAGAAAGATTAGACTGATCAAATAGTAAATGAATAAGATATTCTTGTGCAATTTGGGAAATACCCATCATCTATTAAGCACTACCAAAAGGAAGATAGAGGTGATCTAGTTTGAATTATACAATATTCCAACCTCATCACTTTTTCAAAAGCTAAAGAAAATATAAATGAGTGATCTTGCAAAGACTATTAACTATGAGTTCTCATTGATGAAGTAGAGATCTCGTATTAGATGGCTCAAAGATGGAGACAAAAACACTTGATCTTGCAAAGACTATTAGCTATGAATTGCATTAGATGGATCAGAGATGGAGACAAAAACACTCTTTACTTCCATAAAGTTGTTCTTGCAAGGAAATGTAAGAACAAAATTATTTTTTGCAGTATGGTGATTAAAGATTGAATAATCAATAACTTCTGCTTAATGAAGTTGTGGACTACTTCTCTAAATTAATAAATGCTCCTATGAACTCTTGTTCTTCATTCCATTTCTAAAAGAAATTATTAACGTTGTCTTAACTTCTTATGAAGTAGAAAGCCTTAGTAGACCCGTCATCATTGTAGAAAATGAAAAGTCTTTGAAATAACTAAATCCTCACAAGGCACTTGGACTCCTTGGACTCGATGGTTTCAACAGAAACCTTTTTACTAAAACTTGGTATGTCATAAAACCTATTGTTACCGATGCAATTCTTAAGTTTTTCAAGGAATGGAGTTCTACTTTTTTTAGCTCAACATAACTTATATCACTCTTGTTTCTAAAGGTGGAGAGTAGAAGACTTTTTCAGAATTTAGACCAATTGCATGCTGCAACACTATTTACAAATTCATTTCAAAGATTCTTGCTGATAGGTTGAGAGCAGTAATTGCCAAATATATTGATCAATATGAAGGAGCCTATAGCCCAGGCAAAGTTATAGGTGATAACATAATGTTATTCCAAGAGTTAGTCAGAAACTATTCCAATAAGAAGAGCAGGAAGATATGCATCCTTGAAATTGATATAAGGAAAGCTTATGACAGTGTTAGTCGATACCTTATCATCAAAATGCTTGTTGCAATGGAGTTCTCTTAGGTTTTCATACAATTGATTAAGTAATGTATTACTATCCCCACTTTTTATTTCGTAGTTAATGGTTAGCCCTCTAGAATCATCAAAAGCATAAAATGCATTCAACAAGGGGATCCCACATCACCATATTTATTTGCACTAACTATGGAAGTCTTGAATAGACTTCTTAAAAGAGTCATTGAAAGAACAAACACTTTAGATTTCACTCAAAATGAAAAAAAAAAAAAACTTAGGCTCTCTAATTTTTGTTTTGCTGATGACTTAATCCTGTTAGCTAATGCAGATTCAGTGTCTATCAAATCCTTATAATTTGCTCTTAAAATCTTCAACAGACTTGTAGGACTTAAAGTTAATTGTACCAAAAGTGTCATTTTCCTATCAAAGAGTGCTAAACATATGGAATGTAGTATTAAATCAATTACAGGCTTAAGCTACAATAGCTACCAATAGTATACCTTGGGGTTCCCATCTACTATTCGAGATTGAGTTGTAAGGATTATTCCTATCTTATTGACATAATGAACTATAGCATCTTAAATTGGAAGAGTAGGCACTTATCTCTAGTTGGTAGGTTATAACTTATTTCCTCTGTGCTCATCTCCTTAAATGTATTTTGGGCTGCTCATATGATCTTTCCAACATCTGTCTCTAAGAATCTGGACAGAATTTTCAAAAAATTCTTATAGATAGAATCTCTCTAGGGAGAATGCTAGCATCAAATGGTCAAAGATTTATAATCCAAGGATTTAAGGAGGGCTCAATCTCATCCCTATTAGAACCTTGAATATCATCATGATGATTAAAAGGTTATGGAGGTTATATAAGGATAGACAATCCCTATGGTCTAAATGGATTCTTGAATATTACCTTAAGTATATTAGCACCTCGAACTACAATCCCCCTATGATGTGTCCTGGCTGATGAAAACCATACTAAAAACCATGGAAAAAGTCAAATTAGAAATTATCAACATCATTAATAATGGCAAGAACACCAAATTCTGGCATGATGATTGGTTGTTTGTAGGGCCTCTTCAGAATCATGTCTCTATGCACATGTTGAAAGCATTGATCTATAATGACAGTTTAGTTGCAGCTGCTTTTACTAACAAACTTCTATTTGATGATTATCTTATTTTTGTTGATATTAAAAGGGAATTTATACATACTCACCTAAATAAAGATGAGGATAATGTCATATGGAGAATTACAAGCTCTGAGAGCTTCACAAACTAGTTATGCAAGAAGTTTTTAAGGGGAAACACTAACATTGTTCCTTGGACCAAGTGGTATGGCATAAACATCCCAATCTTTGAGCTTCCATAATTTTATGGATGGCTATGAAATCCAAGTTACCCATAATTAATAGATTGTCTAGATTCTTGCAAATTCCTAACTGGTTCATCTTGTGTAAGAAAGATGAGGAAAATATTCAACATCTATTCTTTCAATCTGATTTCATCGTAAATACTTGGAAGCAGCTACTACACTTATGTAAAGTCTCCAATACACCAAATAGTTAGAGTGAAATAACTCAGTGGTGTTCTACCATCAAGCATCAAAGTAGTACTATTAGATTGTGCTTTTGTGTTGTGTTGACATTCATTATAGCTACCATTTTTTATAAGAGGATTAAAAGAATTTTTTAGGAAGTAGCACAAGACCAAGAGACTTTCCATAAGAAACTTATATGGAAAATTAGGCCCAATAATTAGTATGAACTACATCAATATTTTATGGAATATGTAATCTGCCTTACTTGTATAAAGAGATGAACATCATTTTGTAATTTTGCTTATCTTTAATCTTGAAAACTCCATCTGAAGGAGATTGATCAACATGATGATGCAATTCTATTGTATTTTGCATGCCTTGATGGCTTAATTTAATTCAATTTCTTAAAAAAACTTTATTCCTCTCCCTCCCCAATGAAAAGCCTTTAGTCATCCATCCTAATCTTATGCTTTACCTCAATTTCCATCCTACACTCCTCAAGCTAGTCTCTTTATACCTCTAAATTTTTCTAATCCTCTCCCTAGAATTAGTCAACATGCTCCCTCCCTAGCTCAAGAAAATCCTCCATCCACCTTTCTACCCTACATTAACACCAAGATGAGTTAGAAGTAGGTAGTAGGAGTCTCTTACCCTTGAAATCTCCATTACCGCCCTTTAACCAACTCCAATGGAACCTCTATTTTTGCTCCCAATTTTTCTAGTGAAGACATTTGGGCACAGAAATACTGGAAGAGCCTAGGACTAATAGAAGTCGTTTTTAACGAGGAAAACTTATTTATGTTTATATTAACTATTAATCTTCAACCTTGAAGGTTTTAAAAGCTAGACAATGGAATTTATCTAATATTCCCATTTTTCTATAGATGTGGGAACATGTTCTTTTTGTTAAGGAATGTCAAACACTCTCAAATTCTTATCTTGATCAACTTGCTTGATATCCTCTTAAATACTAATCAATAAGTTGATTAAGTTACTTAGCTATCTTCCTAGGGAAGTCCACCTACATGGCTGAGGCAATAACTACAACGAACAAAAGTGGGATATGATTGATTGTGTGCGGTTTTAGAAATGAAGTAAGATCAAAATACTATTCCAATCATATGACTTAATGCTAATAATTCCTTAGTTGAAGACTCTATCCGAGTGTTTTATATATAGAGGTCAACAAATTTTTAATCAGCCAAAAGTTGGTACCAACGTGGAAGTAGTTCAAAAGGGGAGACTGTGAAGAGGTAATGGGAATGGATGATTTCTCAAAGCCTAATAAAAAAAACATGTATGAAGTCTTAGTATTGGTTCCCCTGATGATTCTCTTATATATGGAGAGAATTATCTACATGAGCAACATGGCATTAGTATCTCCTTTTGAAAAACCCTCACATTCCAATCTTAAACTTGGTACTCCTATCTATTCCCCTTTACTTGTAGTTATTATTAAAGGTTCTCCTAATCGAATTGCTCATAAGGAGGCTCCTCTATCAATAGCTTGCCCCTCTTTTAACTCTTTTAAGCCCCCAATTATCTACTATCCTTCCACCTTAGAAACATCTTCAGGTAACACTAAAAGGAAATTAGTAAAGAAAAAATGTGCACAAGGTTCAAGGAGTAACACCTCCAACTAATGTCTTTATTATCTTGGAAAGTTAGGGAATTCAATTTTCCTGAAAAATGTTAGGTCTTTAGAGATTTTATTTAACAAATAAAGCCTATTATTCTAGGTATGTTTGAAACCCAATTGAAAGTTGATAGATTAATCTTCTTTTTGTTGAGAAACACTAAAAAATGCTTACAAATCATTAGCAGCATATCTTCCTGCTCTATTCTATCAAGCAACGTTGAAGATTAAAATTAAAAACTTTATTTACTATAAATATACAAATCATATCTTATAACATAAAAAGTATTGTCTTATAAAAATTAGAGCAGTCATTCAAAAATTATTGTAAACTTTTTAAGGTAAAAAATAAGATCTATCACTAAAAGTTAAACTAAGAAAAAGAATTGATAATTAAGCGTTGAAATAAGCAACTGTGAATTTGTTTATTGCTCAATGAAGAAAATTGGGAATTACTTCTATCCTTATTTGTTCTTACTTCAATTTCTAAATTTAATATTACTTGACCCTAGATATTCAATAATTATGATTACCCTCTCTAATGATCTAATTAATTAATCCCAATTAAAATAGATAGAAATTGAATTGTGACCTCTTGATCTATCAAAATTCTTCCGAAATATTCAGTTGGATTCGAAGCAATTCTATGGGTAAATGACAAACAATTAATATTTCTCTTTAATTGCCTATTAATTTGATTTTTATAGGCCTACTGGGGTACCATCTCTTGCGATGAAACATAAAATAGATAATCCATTCTATCCTCTCTATTGAAACCAAATATAAAACAATAAACACTATAAAGTATATCTCTATTAAATCAAGAACATAAAAGTTGAACAAAACAATTCAAGAGTAACTCCTAAAACAAACTTAGAAATCCATAGCCAAAATATATCCCAAATTGATCACAATTAACATTCAATAAAAAGGAAAGAAAAGAAAAGAAAAGAAGTTTGATTTTTAATTGTTTTTTTTTGTCCTCAAGCTAGAAATTTCTGCAACTTTTGCTATTTTGGTATTTTCTCTCTTTGTTCTCTTCTTTTGAGTTTCTACCTACCTCTTTTGTGTGTTTTCTTTTCCTTAAATACTTCTTAATCCTTCTAGGGTTCTGTGTAGGGTTTGCACAATTATTTTTGCAAAATAGCCTAAAAACATTTATAAAAAATTAAGATCTCGTGACTTGAAAAGGATGGAATTTGCTAATTGTGCATGTTGCATTGATAGATGGTTAATTGACTATATTTTTACCGCATATTTAATGTAATCTTGCTTTATATTTTATATGTTTGTTGTATAATTGGTACTTAATGTACTTTAAGTGTATTTACAGGTGATAATTACCTTCATGGACTTAAAGGAGAAGAATTCGGGCGAACACGAGGCATAAAATAGAAAATCAGCAATCTGGAAGGAGTGCACAGTCGTGCACTTTTGCAACACTCAGTGGATTCTGATTATGCATAGTCGTGCACAAGATCGTATATAACCCAAAAATCTAGGTTTTCATATAAATTTGGCATTTCAAAGGAAAATCAATGGAGGAAGCGACTGGCACAGTTATAAGAAGTTCAAAGGTGAATCTAGAGGTGATTTGGAGCTTAAAGAGTAGAAAACATTCGATTTGTATCAACAGATCCATCAGAACATAAGATCAAACGTCTACATTATTAGAATACGTGATAGAGAACAATCAGGGAGATTTATAATTATAATTATGATGTTTTCTATTCTTATCATAATCACACCCAGCCTGAAATCCCGCAGTGAAGCGGAGTCTGGGGAGGTCTGATAGTAAGCAGTCTTGCCCCTACATAGTAGAGAGGCTGTTTCCGGTATACCCATATGCAGATGTGACAGGTAAAATAATGATGCAGGACACAAAAGCAATACATGAATACGTACAAACTAGCACGTCGAATATTTAAGTAAATAGAAAAATAAGGACAAAACCAAAACTAATAAAAAATGAATAATAATAATAAAAAAATTAGTAATACAACATAAAAACTAAATACTAGAAAATTCCATGAATAATTAAAGTGTATTAAAAGAAATAAAACTTTTTTTAGGAAAACCATTTTAATAATAGTAAATAGCCAACCAAAATAAAAAGGAGCAAGATTCTTATAAAGAGCACTAAGAACTGCAGTTGTGTTTGAAAAGGAAGGCAAAAACGAACTAGTGAGGCTTGCCAGAGAAAAGGAGTAATGCAGAATCAAAGAAATATTTTGAACTCCACAAGCCTCTACAAAGAGAAAGCCCCATCAAACCCGCAACGTAAAATGCATAGCTCCAGAACCAACCAGTAAATTGACATCTAGTTAAAAAGTTGCATTAGTATCTTCCACCTCCCAACTTTCCGAATCTAACCACATGGCTAAGCTATTGCAGAGGAAAGTCAACTTTTAGATCAGCATATAGCAACTCACAAGTATTTTTTCTTCTAAGCTAGCACATAGAACCAGCGATCTGTTTCACAGATCTTATCATCACATGCAAGGTCATATGGGCGAATCGATATTTGAACATTAAGTTACAAACCATACAAATAGAATAAACTCAAGAAAATCATCACCAAAACGTCCGAATCAAACAATGGGAAATCAAATCAAAGAACCTTTCTTTAATCATTAAATCATAGCAGCGAGGAACCTTGAAGTTGCAAAGTAAAAGAAATAACTAATTAAGAATACAAGAAGCGAGAAGCGAGAAGCAACACAATACTCACAAGTCAAAAAGTGATAAAAGAAAAAGGGTGTGTACTAGAGGCCGGGAGAGGTGCAGCAGAGAGTACCATGAGGGAGAGCTCGGCAACTCCTCAAATTGGTGCTAAAGCATGACGTCATTCTCACCGCCGCCACCATGTTGTGGAAGGGCAATAGGGACTGCACGCAACCCAACTCCGGGCGAGCCCTTCTTTCTATTAAACAATCTTTCATCACGCAGTTTTGCCATCAATATACCTCGGTGATGATTCTCCATCCGTTTACCTAACCTTCTAGGTACAAGAGCATTGGACCTTGATTTATCAACATTTGATTCTATATATATGGGTATGATTTCCTGTTAGTCGATATATAGCTAATTTTTTTGATAGTATTTAGGCTAGATGAACCCTAGTTGAATACTTTAACATTTTTTGATTATTTAATGAATGCAATTGAATTGATTGTTTGTTGTGATCCAATTATCTGTTTTATGATTGTCTATTAATCTGATTGATTAGACTTTAATCTAATTTCATTCTTAGTGATTGAGAAATCCAAGGTTGAATAGATCCACGATAATTGGAAAAAGTTGATTGCAATCCTAGAGATGAGATGACATAAATCTTCTAGATTAGGATCAAAGCTAGTATGGGATTCATAATATAGTAACGCAATTATGTAAGTTTTTACCTAAGTAATTTGGTTAGAGATCTTAGAATTATTTGTTAGTAAACTCAAGGTTAACTACTAACATACCTTAGGAATCTCCATAGTCTAATAAATAACCAATATAATTGCATGAGAAATAATCAATCGGTTAAGGGTTTAGGGGGATTTGATGCCTAGATATTAATTATTTGATATCGGTAATTAATCTAGTGTCACCAATTCTTTGCCTAATTCGTGTTGCTTTTTTAGTTTAATTGTTTAAATTTTAGTTTATTGAATTAAACCACAATAAATCTATAGGCTAAGTAATCGAATAATAATAATTACTAGTACTCACTGTCCTCGTGGGTCAACTCGTATTTGCCGATGCTAGCTACAACTATGCCGTGCACTTGCGGTATTAAATATTGACTAACACGTTTTAATTCAATCAAGTTTTTGGTGTCGTTATCAGGGACTGTGGTATTAAGAACACTTAAGTTTTATTAATCTAGTAATTTCTTTTGTTTGTTTGTTTGCTTTATTTTATTTGTTTTACTTTACGTTATTTAAATTTTTTGCTTAGTTAGGTTAATTCCTTAGTTTAGGCTAGACTCCATGTCAATTTATGACTCGGAGTAGTACTGAGAACTTATTTAACGTAGATCCTGAGATAGAAAGAACTATGCGTAGGAATCGTCATAGAACAAACCTTAGGGAGTTTGACTTAGATCTTCAAATAGAGGACTTTGAAGTTCACGTAGACACTGAGAGCTCATGCAATATGGCGGATCAACCACGAACTACATTTGGCTATGCTAGACTTAACTAGCACAAAATCCAGCATTGTGAGGCAGACTGTACAAGTGAACAACTTTGAGATCAAACCGAGCATCATTCAAATGGTGCAACAATCAGTTCAATTTAACAGACTCCGAGATGAAGATCCTAACGCGCACATCTCTAACTTCTTAGAGATTTGTGGAACTTTTAAAATAATGGAGCGATAGACTATGCCATCAAACTGCGTTTATTTCCTTTCTCCTTAAGAGGGAAAACAAAGCAGTGGCTCAATTCTATGCCACGTTCGTCACTGACCACCTAGGATCAAGTGGTTGAAATTTTTTTACTGAAATAATTTCCTTCTATAAAGCTGAGGAATGACATATCATCTTACTCCCAAAATGAAGGAGAATCATTATATGACACTTAAGAGAGATTTAAGGAGATGCTTTGATGATGCTCACACAATGGATTACCTCCGTGGATGTAAATCCAAACTTTCTATAATAGGATAAGTCAGAATATTAGGCAATCAATTAACTAGGCAGTCAAAGACACTAAACAATAAGACACCTGAAGCAGCCCAAAAGTTGATCGAGGATATAGCTATGAATAACTATCAGTGGTGCTCAGTTAGAGCACAAACCACCAATAAGTCATCTGGAGTTTACAAAGTGGACCCAGTGATGAGACTAGTGAGTCAAGTGGAGGCCCTGAGCAAGAAGATAGACAACATAACTATGGCTCCACAAGAAATAGTGACGCAGTGGTTAGATCACCCAAGATAAGATTGTCAATCTGATTAACCCAAACACATAACCTATTTGGGGAATGCTCTAAGACCCCAAAATAATCCTTATAGTAACATTTATAATCCTCGATCGAGGAATCACCCAAACTTTTCATGGGGTAACCAAGGCTAACAAAGGAACAATCCTCCAATTAGATTCCAACAGCAAACATCAAAATCTAAGAAGCTAAGTAGACAATTTGATATTGGAGTTTTATTCAAGACTCAAGAGAGAAACATCAGAGACAACAGATGTCTATACATAACTTAAAGGTGAAACTTGACCAAAGAGCATAAAGGGGCTACATGCAGACATCAGATCACAAAATGAAGAGGAGGATCCAGAGGAGAGTAAAAAAAAGACTAATGATGATGAGATTCCTCCTATAGTAAAGGCATTTCAGCCCAACATACCATACCAAGCAATAATAAAGAAGGATCAAATGAATGAGCAATTCGGGAAATTCCTTGAGTTATTCAAGCAACTTCATATTAATATACCTCTTGTTGAAGCTCTAACATAGATACCTAAGTATGAAAAATTTCTAAAAGAGTTGTTATCTAAAAAGAAGTCAGAGGAATTGGCCACCGTGCAGTTAAACAAGGAATGCTCAGTGATCTTACAAAACCAGTTACCAGAAAAGCTCAAAGATCCAATGAGTTTTATTATCCCTTGTATCATTGGTAATTTTTTAGTTGAGAAAGCTTTATCCGATTTACGAGCTAGTATAAATTTGATGCCTTACAAGTTGTTTAAAAAAATGGGACTAGGAGAACCTAAGATTACTAGGATAAGCATTCAATTAGTTGATCGATTTGTTAAATATCTTAGGGGGATTATTGATGATGTATTAGTCAAGGTTGATAGGTTCATCTTCCAATTTGATTTTATCATCCTTGATATGGACGAAGATATGGAAGTACCTTTAATTTTAGGATGTTCCTTCCTAGCTACAGCTAGAGTTGTCATAGATGTTAGTGATGGTAAACGAGTTCTCAGGGTGGGAAAGCAGAGGTAACTTTTGGAATATCTGATGACGTGCTTTTGAATGTGATGATTCTTACTATTTTATTGATGCCAAAAATTGTGTAACTCCAGACATTGTGCAAGGAATTATATCTAATGATAAGCAGGAGTTGTCTATGACTCAAGATGAGGAGGAACACGAAAACAAGGAGCACTTTATAAGATCGAAGAAAGTAGAACAGATAAATAGGAGTACGGAGACAAGATTAAAACCCTTCATTGAAGAACCATCAAAATTAGGGTTGAAAACACTCCCTAATCATTTGAAGTATGCATTTCTTGAGAAGAACTCAAAATTACTAGTGATTAGCGTAGGAACTCTGGAGATGGAGAAAAACGAAAAGTTGTTGAATGTGTTAAAGAAGTATAAAAAGGAAATTGCATAAAAGATCTTAGACATTAGAGGAATCAATCCTACCTTTTGTACACACAAAATGCTAATGGAAGAGGAGTTTAAACTGGTGGTACAACCTTAAAGAAGGATGAATCCAAACATGAAGGATGTAGTTGAAGCAAAGGTAATTAAATTCCTAGATGCTAGAGTGATTTAACCCATTTCTGATAGCCCTTAAGTAAGTCTTGTGCAGGTCGTACGAAAGAAAGGAGGAATGACAGTTGTTCCCAATGAAAAAATGAGCTAATTCCTATAAGAACTGTCATTGGATGGAGAGTGTGCATCAACTTAGGAAGTTGAATGATGCAACTAGAAAAGATCATTTCCCTTTGCCCTTCATATATCAAATGGTGAAATGTTTGGCGAGACATATGTACTACTGCTTCTTAGACAGACTTTCAGGCTATCTTCAAATCCCAATCGCTCTGGAAGATCAAGAGAAAACAAACTTCATAAGTCCCTATGGTATATTTGCCTATAGAAGGATGCCTTTTGGGTTATGTTATGCACCTGCTACATATTTCAGAGGTGTATGATGGTCATCTTCAATGATCTGATTAAGGACATAATAGGGGTATTTATGGATAATTTTTTAGTCTTTGGAGATTCATTTGATCTATGCCTTCATAATCCGGAAAGAGTGTTGAAAAGATGCGAGAAGACAAATATGATGTTAAATTAGGAAAAAAAACATCACTTTATGGTGCAAGAAGGTATAGTCCTAGGCTATAAAATTTCTCACCGAGGGATTGAAGTGGATAAGGCCAAAACTGAATCATAGAAAAGCTACCACCCCTTCCTCGATTAAGGCAATAAGAAGTTTCTTAGGTCATGCGGGCTTTTATAGAAGATTTACTAAAGACTTCTCGAACACTACTAATTCTTAACCATGTTGTTAGAAAAGGACCTACCTTTCACATTCACCAAAGAATGTTTAGATGCTTTTAGTATTCTAAAAGACAAGTTAATTAAAGCCCCAATTATGATTGCATCATATTGGAATCAACCTTTTGAGTTAATGTGTGACACAAGTGACTTTGTAATGGGAGCAGTACTCAAAGAGCTTAAGGACAAACATTTCTAACCAGTTCACTACGCTAGTAAGACTTTGATGGACTCTCATGAAAATTACACAACAACAAAAAAGGAGTTACTAACCGTGGCTTTTCTATCTAATAAATTTCGGTCTTATTTAGTTCTATCCAAAGTGGTCGTGTATACTAACCATTTGGCACTCAAATACTTGCTGAATAAACTGGATGCTAAGCCTTGGTTGATTAGATGGATTTTTCTATTGCAGGAATTTGATTTAGAGATCAAGGATAAGAAAGGGGCAGAAAACTTGACAGTTGATCATCTATCACACCTATAAAATCCGAATTTGGAAGAACTGAATGAAGAGGGCATTGAAGATACCTTCCTAAAAGAACGTCTCTATAGTGTGAAAGACGTAAGGGAAACTATTGGTTTGTAGAAATTGCAAATTATTTTGTCGCTAGTGTTTTACCAAAAGGTCTATCTTATCAACACAAGAAGAAATTCTTCACTGATTTGAGGAATTATTTCTGGGAAGCCCCATATCTTTTCCGCGTTTGTGCATATCAAATAGTGAGGAGATGTACACCTCACTTGGAGGGGTGGAAGATCTTACTCCACAGTCATATAGGTCTCATAGGAGGTCACTATAGTGCCAATAAGATGGCCCATAAAGTATTGAAGTTAGATTTTTATTGGTCGTCAATCATTAAGAATGCCCAGAAGTTTGTAACTTCATATGATAGATTCCAGAGGTAATGTGCCTCATTTGGATGAATTACCCTAAAATTTCATCCTTGTTTGTAAAATATTTGAAGTCTACAATATTGATTTCATGGGTCCATTCCCAAATTCATTTGGAAATAAATATATCCTAGTAGTGGTTGACTGTGTTTTTAAATGGGTGGAAGCCTAAGCTTTACCAACGAATGATGCTAGGGTTGTTATGAACTTCCTGAAAGGTTTATTTTCCCGCTTTGGCACACCGAGGGCGATTATCAATAATAAGGCTACACATTTTTGTAATGCGCAGTTTGAAAAAGTGCTTAAAAGGTATGGAATCAATCATAGAATCGCTACCTCCTATCACCCTCAAACTAGTGGCCAAGTGGAGATATCCAATAGGGATTTAAAACAGATTTTGGAAAAGACTGTAAAGCATCAAAGAAAGGACTGGTTAATTAAATTAGACCATGCTCTATTGGCGTATAGGACAGCGTATAATACACCTATTAGCATTACCCCTTATAGGCTGGTTTATGGAAAAGCATGTCATCTTCCAATTGAGTTAGAACACAAAGCATATTGGGTTATTAAACACAAAGCATATTGGGTTGTTAAACTCTTGAACTTTGATCTTCTAAGTGTAGGTGAAAAGAAGAACCTCCAAATTAGTGAACTCGACGAATGGAGACTAATGGCTTACGAAAATTCTAAGATCTATAAGAAAAGAGCCAAAAGTAGTCACAACCGTATGATCAAGCAATCCTGAAATTCATGAAGGGAGATCAAGTTCTCTTATACAACTCTCGCTTAAGGTTATTTCCTAGTCTGCTTAAATCAAGATGGTCAGGACCATTTTTCGTAAAGAATATATTCCATATAGCGTAATTGAGGTGAGTCATCTGCACAAGGATACCTTCAACGTTAATGGCCAACGAGTAAAGTTATATCTTGGGGGTGAGCTTGATGTTAATAACGAAAACATCAATTTAACTAAGCCACCTTGAGTATGAAAGATATGTCAAGCTAAAAATGTTAACCAAGCGCTCTTTGGGAGGTAGCCCAAGATTTAGGATTTTATTTTGTTATATTACTTTTGTATTTTTATTTTGTTTTTTATATTTTGATTGTTTTCAATTATGTTATTTTTATTGTTATCTCTTTTATTTCTTTTTATCCTTTCTTTTTCTTTTATTTTTGCAAGGATAAGTCAAAATTGGATATACCTAAATCTGAAAATCGCCAACATTTGGAAAGTACCGAACATCTCTCTCAGTTGCATATTTAATTGTATTACGAACATTGAGGACAATGTCCATTTTTTAGTGTGGGGATGGGTTGACTGAATTTTTAACTGAAATCTTCAAGTTTATATAAAACTGATTATAAATTTTATTAACTAATGTCTTAAGTTGGTTGAGATCTGTCCATGAATACTATATGTTTTTGTTGAATATTGAGTTGAATTGGTGTGCAAAAGGATGATGGTTATAATGAAATTAATTTTCTTAGTCATATTTTTTGTAATCAATGAAATTGTCAAGTTGAATGAAAATTGCATATTATTTGTACACATATATAACTTTTTTGTGAGCTTTTGAGCCTAAAGAGCAAATTTTCAAAAAATTTTAAGCTCATATTATTCTTTCATGTTTGTGATAGTAGGATAATTATATAAATTGCTTTATTATGCATATTGAGACCATATTTGTGGAAATTAGAAGCATTAATATGTAAAGGCACTTAGATTTACCAACTTGTTTAAGCCTATTTCTTTGAAATTACCATACCCAAAAATTTACCTTTAGGAATAACCAAGTTAAAACTTAGTTTTTTTTCATTAATTTTACCCACATATTAACCTTATGCTTATTTTTCTTTGAAGACTTGTTTATCATTTTAAACCCTGAAGGCTATTTACTTTATTTATTTTTTTGTTGAGACTTGAATTTTGGTGAAAGGTCCAATATCTATTGAATTATGGTACTAAATGCTTGAATTGTTTAAAAACACATTCAAAAGAAAAAAAAAAGAAAAAGCAAATAGTACCGATAGAGTTGCATTGAAAAATTACCTATGTATGCTTTGTAAACAAGTCCTGTAATATTTCTTGAGTAAATTTCATTCACTTAAAACCCTTTCTATCTCAATTATACCTTACTTAAGCCCCATTACAACCTACACAAAGACCTTCTGATTTATGTTTCTAGTTTGTACATAAGTGGTAGAGATGTGATTTTATTGCAAGCATATGGTAAGAATTATACTATACATGATTGAGAGTCTTAATACTTTTCACCCTAAAAACTTGAGCGCATTGAGTGAAATCTAGTGAGGGTGTAAAGATGTATGCTTCTAATTTCAATGTCATTATTAATGTGATTATTATTAATATTACTTAGGAATGTCAACTTGATTCTAATTGGATGTTAATTTGATTCAATAAGATACGATGATGTATATTATGAATGGACAGGTTGAAATTGACAATAGATTTATGTTGTAAATTTATAATTTTGATTATGGTTTACTTAAGGACAAACAAAAACTTAAGTGTGGGGATATTTGATAGATGGTTAATTGACCATATTTTTTACCCCATATTTAATGTATCGTTGCTTGATATTTTATACTTTTGTTGTATATTTGTTACTCAATTTACTTCAAATGTGTTTACAATTGATAATTGTCTTCATGGACTTAAAGGAAAAGAATTCAGGTGAAAATGCGGCGTAAAATAGAAAATCAGTAATCTAGAAATAATGAGCACAAGCATGCACTTTCACGATACTCGGTGGATTCTGATTATTCACGGTCCGATGTATGGATACACAAGACCGTGCATAACCCAGGTTATCATATAAATTTGATGTTTTGGAGGCAAATCAAAGGAGGAAGCGGTTGGCACTATTATGAGATATTCAGAGGTGATTCTAGAGGCGATTTAGAGCTTAAGGAGTAGAAGACACATGATTTTTATCGATAGATCCATCAGAATACAAGATCAGACGTCTACATTGTCAAAATACGCGATAGAGAATAATCAAGAAGATTTAGAATTATTATTATGATGTTTTCCATTTTGTTTTCTGTATATATGGATATGATTTCATGTTCGCCAATGTATAGCTAATTTTTCTATTAGTATTTAGGATAGATGAACCTTAGTTGAATACTTTAACATGTTTTGATCATTTTATGAATGCAATTAAATTGATTGATTGTTGTGATCCAATTATTTGTTTTCAGATTGTCTTTTAATCTAATTTATTTGACTTTAATCTAATTTCATACTTAGTGATTGAGAAATCCTAGGTTGAATAAACCCACAATAATTGCAAAGAGTTGACTATAATCCTAGAGATAGGACTACATAAATCTTATAGATTATGGTCAAAGTAGAGGGATTCATAATATGGTAATGCAATTCTATAAGTTTTAAACCAAGTAATTTGGTTAGAGACATTAGAATTAGTTGTTAGTAGACTCAAGGTCATCTACTAACATACCTTAGGAATCTCCACAGTTAAACAAATCAACATCACAATTGCGTGACAAATAATCAATCGATTAAGGGTTTAAGGGGATTTGATGCCTAGAAACTAATTATTTGATATCGGTAATTAATCTAGTGCGCCAATTCTTTGCCTAATTCATCCCACTTGTTTAGTTTAATTGTTTTAATTTTACTTTCTTGAATAAAACCACAATCAATTCGTAGACAAGATAATAGAATAACAGTAATTAGTAGTACTCATTGTCCTCATGGGATCGACCCATATTTTCCAATACTAGCTACAACTATGCCATGCACTTGTGGTATTAAATATTGACTAACACGCTTTAGGTCAATCATGCACGATCGTGCATCCTCCTTCACCACCTAACATGATGGCATCCTGCTACCTTCTTACATGATCATGTATCATACATAATCGTGCCAGATCTTGTTTTCTAGCTCGTTGATCTTTTCTTTAGTTTTCCTGTCTCCACTCATCATCTCCCCTAAATCTTATAATTAAGATTAGATTCTTACGCTAATCAATAACAATTAAAAAAAACATACAAAACAATAACAAGAACATAAACCTATGTCCAAAGAAAGGGATACCTCATATAGCTCAAAGTTAAATGCTGAATCCCCAATTGCTATTAAAACTAACACTCCACCTTTCCCTAGCAAGTTAATAAATTTAAACAAAGAGAATAGGGAAAAGGACATCTAGATATGATCAAGTAGGTGCCAAGTTATGCTAAACTCCTTAACGAATTATGCACAAACAAGTGGAAGTTGAAAGTTAATGAAATGATCAAGATGGGTGAAAATGCTTGTGCAATCTTTCAAAAGAAAGTACCTCCTAAATGTAAAGATTTAGGCATGTTCCAAATTTCTTGTAAAACTGGCAACAATATGATTAAATAGGCCATATTAGATTAAAAACCTTCTATTAATGTTATTCATCATTCCCTTTATGCTTTTTTAAAATAAGGCTCTTTGAAAGAAACTAATGTTATCAGATAATTGGTTGATTGCACTAATGCCTACCCAGATGGGGTGATTGAGGATGTACTATGTTGGTGAATAAACTAAAATTTCTGGCATATTTATTTGGTGGATATGGATAATGACATTTTTCCTAATTCTACACCTATCTTGTTAGGGAGACTACTCCTTCACACAACCTAAACTAAGATAGATGTTCGTGATGGTACCCTTACAATGGAGGAGAAATTTATATGTTTCAATAGTTTCAGTGCCATAAAGCACCCCCAAGATGACCATTCTGTGATTAATGTGATTGACCATTGAGCATAGGAAGATTGTAAGCAAAAGTGTACATATAAACTTGATGTAAGACCAAAGCTTTCTATGTGTCAAGGAAAATCTTTATTATTAGTTAAAAAGTGCTTATTTATTTTTCTAGATATAAATTATTTCCATATAAGCTATGTCCTTATTGGGTTGATCCTTTTATGGTTACTAATGTTTCTATTTATGGTGTAGTAAATATTAAGAGTCTAAAAACAAGGAAGACATTGAAGGTGAGTGGTTCATAGGTGTAGATTATAGTATGTTTTCTAGGTGTTTGTGTGTGTTTTTAAGTGTTTTCTTAGGTGATAATCATATTTTTAGTACTTACAATTGTTATTGTTAGGTGTAGATTATAATATGTTTTCTAGATGCGTGAGTGTGTTTTTCAATGTTTTCTCATAAGATAATCATGTGTTTAAGACTTAGAATTGTGTTATTGATAGTGTTTTTATGTGTTTTGAGTGTTTGATTGGATTAAAACAAGAATTTGATCTTAATTTTATGTTTCATGGGGTGTTTGATATGTTTATGAGTGAATAAAAACTGAAAAATTGAAGAAAAGATGAAGAATTTGAAGCATGGAAGAAACCACGTTCTTAGGAGGTGAGGCAGTTGTACATGAAGACATGCTAGTGTTTTCCAGCACATGTACTTTTACTGTTTTGGGGCTATTTTTGGAACTAAATTAAGCAGGGAAACCTTATAAACAACCCCATAAGCCTCAAGATGTATTTAAGGAAAAGAAAAACACCAAAAAGGAGGCTACACATTAGATTTAATGAGATTAAGGGTGTGTTTGGTTGTTGGCTGATCAGCCAAAATATAGCTTATTGACCTAAAATAGTTGGCTGACTTTATAAATAAGCTGTTTAAGTTGTTTGGTTGTTAGCTGATTGGATCAGCTTATTCAAACCAATTAGCTGATATTGAATAAGCTCCTCTAGGGGAGCGTTTTGATGAATCAGCTGATGTTTTTATTTTTTTTACCGATTCTGCCCTCATTTCGCCTGCTCTTTACTTG
>JANZXV010000004.1:17650475-17664008 GCA_027576455.1 Erythroxylum roigii | reverse complement strand
ATGAACAAAGCAAACGCACCCAAAAACTCGCAGAGGTACAGTGTAAGAGTTTGTACCTTGTAATATTTCAACAGGACTTTTAAAATCTAAAATTCGAAGTGGCATTCTGTTGATAAAATAGGTGGCTGAAAGGACTGCATCACCCCAATATCCCTTTGGAAGATTCATTGTGAACATGAGTGATCATGCAACCTCTAGAATGTGTTTGTTCTTCCTTTCCATAACTCCGTTCTGTTCAATAGTATAGGCACAACTAGTTTGTTGTACTATTCAATTAAAATCCAGATAAGCACGAAATTTGCCATCCATATACTCCATTCCATTATCTGACCGTAAGATCTTGACTCTAGCATCATGTTGAGTACAAATCATTTTGTGAAAAGATTGGAAGCATGAAAAAACTTCATTCTTATTTTTCATCAAATAAACCCATGTCAATCGGGTGCAACAATCAATAAAGGTCACAAACCATCTATGGCCAAAAAGAGAGAGAGTTTGAGTAGGTCCCCAAACATCGGAGTGAATAGTCATAAAAAGAACAGAACTCTTATTACTTGATAAATGATAAGAACTTCTAGTGTGTTTAGCAAGTTCACATGCTTCACAAAACAAAGAATTAAAAGAAGTTCTTTTAAACAAGTTTGGATAAAGTTTTGCTTGAACAAAAAACGAGGGATGTCTTAACTGCCTATAGAATTTCCTTATTAATCACATCATTTCCAAAAGATGCTTGATGTGCAACTGTTAGGGGCTCTTCTTCCAAGACATATAAGCCATCTTGCAGTCTACCAGTTCCAATCCTCTGCCCTGTGTGAAGGTCCTGAAGAACACAATAGTCAGGAAAAAATTCAACTTTGCAATTAAGGTCCTTAGTGATAGAACTGATAGAGAGAAGATTAATAGGAAAACAAGGTACGTGAAGTACTGAGGATAGGGTAATATTGGGAGTACGGTTAACAAAACTTGTACCAGAAACGGAAGTAAAAGGCCCATCTGCTATTCTAACATTATCCCTGTTGTTTCCATGAGAGTATGTTAAAAATTTCTTTTGAGAGCCTGTCATATGTCTGTTAGCTCCAGAGTCTATAATCCAAGGATTATCTTTAGAATTATAGTACTTAATACCTGATAATGCACCAATTGTGGAAGCAGAGTTTGTTTTTGAGAGAAGCTGTCTTAAGGCCTGAAGTTCCTCATTGGATAATCCCCCAGCTAATGATGTTTCGGATACTTCATTTCCATCAGCCAATTGAGCCTGACCCCTTGCCACTAAGCTGTTTCATTTCCATAAGCCAAGTGAGCCTGACCCCTTACCACTGAGTTGCCTCGCTTTCCACAACTGTGATTAGGCCTTCCATGCAATTTCCAACAGGTTTCTCGGGTATGTCTTGATTTTCCACAGTAATCACAGTGTAAGTGATCCTTATTAGATGAGGTATTTGCGGGTTTCGGCTTTTGTGTAGAACTTGCAACTAATCCTGCTTTTTCAATGATAGGTGTATGTAGCATAACATTTTGCCTACTTTCTTCTTGCTGTACTAGAGAGTGTGTGAGCTGAACGGAAGGGAAAGGATCTTTTTCAAGTATTGTACCTCATATATGATCATAATCTGGGTTAAGACTCGCTAAAAAATCAAATACCCGATCTGCTTCTATCATTTTTTGGAATCTAGCAGCGTCTTTTGAGCATTCTGCTTGAAAGTCCTAATAATAGTCTAATTCTTGCCATATCCCACATAACTCCGTAAAATACTGTGATACAGTCACATCTCCTTGCTTCGTGTTGTGCAATTTATTACAAAGATAAAAATTTGAGCTTTATTATCTATTTGAGAATAGGTTAGAGAAGTAGCTTTCCATATCTTTGCCGCTCTATTAAGTAGCAAGTATGGCTAAGCAATCTCCGGCTTTATTGCCTATTCTGATACTTTCTTTAATGTTGCTAAACTAACTTCTATCTGTCTATTCATTTCTATAGTAACTACATTTAATTGGCCCCCAAATTAGTTAGATATTAAAAATGCCTTCGTACATGGTGACCCCCAAGAGGAAGTGTTTATGGAGCAACCACCTGAGTTTGTTGCTCAGGGGGAATATGACAAAGTTTGTCGTCTTCACTGCTATATGCTTTGAAACAAAGTCCATGTGCCTGGTTTGGAAAATTTAGTTAAGTCGTAGAAATTTTTGGATTAACTAAGAGCAAGCCTGATCACTCAATCTTCCATAAACAATCTAAACTCGGGATTATTCTTCTTGTTGTGTATGTGGACGATATCATCATTACAGGAAGTGACTCTATGGGCATTTGATCATTAAATCCTTTCTTCACAGTCAGTTTCACACAAAAGATCTGGAAGCTCAGAAATATTTTATGGGAGTAGAAGTAATGAGAGGCAAGAAAGGCAATTTTTGTCCCAAAGAAAATATGTGCTTGATCTATTAGCTGAAATGGGAAAATTGGGAGCTAAGTCATGCAATATCACAGTGGCACCTAATATGCAACTTACAAAAGATGGATATTTGCTTGAAGATCCCAAAAAATATAAAAGATTGGTTGGAAAATTAAAGTATCTTATAATAACTCGCCCTAATATTGCATATTTTCTTAGCGTTGTAACTTGTAAGTCAATTCATGTCTTGTCCAACTGTTTATCATTAGGCAACCTTAGAACAAATCTTATGTTACCTAAAGGGAGTTCCTGGACTAGGGATACTATATGAAAATCATATCCATACTAATATGAAAATCATATACATACTCATATTGAATGATTTTTAGATGCTAATTGGGTAGGTTCTAAGATCGATCATGTGAGAGCAAACTTGGTCTCATGAAAAGTAAGAAACAAAATGTTGTATCTAGATCCAATCCAGAATTTGAATACAGAGCTATAATACAAGTAACGCGTTAATAATGTAGATATATCAACTATTACACGAAGTTGGTTTTAAAGCCTCAATACCAACAAAACTATGGTGTTGCTCTACATATAGCTTCTAATCCAGTGTTTCACGAAAGGACCAAACACATTGAAATTGACTGACACTTCATTCGTGAAAAAGTTCAACACAACATGATTTTTGTAGCATATGTCAAAACTAGAGAACAACTCAGAGATATTTTCACAAAGGCCCTAAATGGTACTTGAATCAATTACATTTGTAATAAGTTGGGCATGATTAATTTCTATGCTCCAACTTGAGGGGACGTGTTACATATTGAGCATTAATGTCATTGATTCTAATCTTAATTATAGAGATTGTAAACGCTTGATCATAGGGGTTACATTCCCTAAATTAATCTTGTAAACATGTATATATAGCCTTACTTATGTACAATGAACGTATGAGAAAATACAAACCTCTTTCTATATTACAGTTATCAAACATCTAATAATATTTAGAACACATTTAAATTCTCTCTCATAATAAATGGTTATATCTTTGGTAAACATATTCTAGTGTTATGGTGTATGTATTTGTTCATTACTGATTTTTTTCCCCCTACAATGAGAATAATAAGATAACTTTAATATAGTAATTTTTGGATAGGTGGACGGCAAAACAGGTTCTGTTTGTTCTTTTCTGAAGACATTCATGGTCATCTCATCTCTCCCCTTAGCTAATGATATTGTTTATGAAGCTTGTTTTTCCTCATTTCCATTCCAAGACCCTATGACAAATAATAAAGTTCTCACTTTCCATTCCACGTAATATTTCCTCTATTGAAAGGACCATAAGCAGTGGTTTCTAGCATTTCATCTAAATTTCTCCCTTGTTATATTGCATTGCATTTTAGATAGTTTTTGTTGTGTTGGAACTCATTTTAGATAACTGAAGAGTCTATTATCGTATGTGAAGGAAGTTGAGGGTGATATAGATATTTACTAAGTGCATTGTCTTCAGTTGGAGGGCTGTGCAGTAATTGTGAAGTAGGCTTGTATGACAACAGTATCCAATTGTTTGCAATATGCATTACAAAGAATGGTCTTAAAAAGATTCTTGATATTATCAAACATTTTTTGCAGCTGGGCTGGAACTCAAGGGATTGATATTTCTGTTTCCTGATCTTTGACATGCTCTTATTAGTATGGGCTAATATCATAAGTAGATCAATCTAGGATAGCTAAATGGAAATGAAGTCTGTCATATACTTCACATTTTCTAAAGAATCCCATCAAACCAAAATTCAATGTTTCATGCTCTTCAAATTTCTTTAGCAGTGAGAAGGGATATGCTCTTCTTTTGGCCTTGCTATGTTCTTACTTTTTTCTGTTATCTTGTTCATGCCTCATAGTCATGGGCCATTCTCTAGACCTTTGTACTTAAATCTAGGAATATTACCAAAAGTTGTTCAAACATCTTTGCACAAACTGCGCATGTAAATAGACAGTCACCCCATAGTCCTTTTCTTTCATAGTATGGAGTCAAAAAGCCTAGCTGTATAACCATCCACAAATTTTGGTCCTCATTAGAATGATTGTTAACTGTAGACATAACCAAGGTTAGTAACCGAGGATAGCGGCTTTACTTTGTGATTGGAACAGAGGTCTGCTGATACATTGTCTTGTGATTTATACTATTGTTTAATTTGGGAATGGGACTAAAAGAAGTTCCTATTCATGTTGTTCTGTGTCCACAGGATCGCTCTCTGGACTTTTATGAATTATGTGCATTATATGCTGTTACTGGTACTATCTTCATTCTCAAACTTTTAGGTTAAATCACTTCTGTTTTCATGATTGCAGTAAACAAAAGTAGTGCTACTTTTTCCATTTTAGCAATTGAAAATTGGGAATTAAATGATCATGTCTTATGGTTGTTCAGTTCAGTGTTCCAGGATAACTAAGAGGAATATTGGTAAAAACAAATGTCAACTAGAGAATTTGTGATATCAACAAATGCTATTATTGCTATCCCAAGCCAGTGGTCCTATGTATGACTACAAATAAACTCAGTCCATTTTGATCATTTAGATGCTAGCTTATTGTATCAAACATAGATGGAATACCTCCTCAAAGCTGTGCTGAAAGAAGCTATGTGGCGCTCATTTTTCCTAGAACGGAGTGGTCGTAGAATGAGTGAAATATTTCCTGGAACACCACTGGTTTAGACATGTGGTTCTAAACAAAAACTGTAGCAGAACTACATGCTATCCATAATAAAGATAATTGTTTGTTTGTCCATATTACTTATTGCATGAAAACATTAGAATGCTGGTCTTGTCAGGCGATAATATTTTGTTTGTAATTCTCTTTTCCCATGGATTCTACAGATGTAGCACTAGTAACTTCCTTGAGGGATGGGATGAATCTTGTCAGTTATGAATTTGTGGCATGCCAAGATTCAAAGAAAGGTGTCCTCATTCTCAGTGAGGTAAATTTAAGATGCAAAAAATGCAGGATACTTTTATCTGACTCTTGGCGCAATGTCACTACTTAAAATCTTATTATCAGGCAAGCATTAAAAGTGGGCTTCTAGTAATCTTCTGATCATATTATCCAATCATTTTGTTGAATCTACCCCATATATTTGTGCTGGATGTAAATGATGTATAAGAGACGATTGGTTTTACAGTGTACTTTTGTTTCTTTTGTATAATGTTGGCCAAAGATCATGAATCATTGGTAGTGTCCTAGAAGCTTCAGCAAACAAAATTTGCTTTCTTCCCAATTTTCATATGTATTTTTGCGTCTGATGCAAGTAGTTGTAGGAAGAGAAATCAGCTTATAGTGTTTTATTTGATGAATTTTGTACGAGAAACATTGGCTGTTTTGCTTTGCTTTTTATTTACATGTGTCTTGAAAAAGTCCTGATTCTGTATTATCTTTCAACATAATGGATCCTTTTGCATTTTTGACACTCAGTTTGCTTTGTGTTTCTGTAGTTTGCTGGTGCAGCACAATCTTTGGGTGCTGGAGCACTCCTTGTGAATCCTTGGAACATTAGTGAAGTTGCTGATTCAATACTCCAAGCTTTGACTATGTCAGTTGAAGAAAGAGAAAAGAGACATCAACATAATTTTGTGCATGTCACAACCCACACAGCTCAAGAATGGGCTGAAACTTTTGTGAGGTATGATGAAATAGAATTTTAAACTAGAAGTTGAAATTCTACTTTTTGAATGTAATATTTGTTGTTGGCCTTAACTTATGAATCTACTTTTGTTTGTGGATCTCCCCACAGAGGAGAGATTAAAGGAATATAATCTCCTTACCGGCTAGGAAGCCTAGGTCTTGAAAGAACTAATATTGCTGACATGCTTATCGCATTTGTTACTTTATATGTACCTATAAGCAGAAACATCTTGCGGGCCACTCTGTTTTTTAGGTTGTTTTTCATGCCCTAAGCTATCTTAAATATCGTTTTCATGTTTTTGATACTTCAACAGTGAACTAAATGATATGGTTGTTGAGGCACAATTACGGACAAAGCAAGTCCCACCTTGGCTTCCAGAAGATGATGCAATAAAATGTTTTCTACAGTCTAATAATCGATTGCTCATACTGGTATGGACGATTTAGGACTTTGTGGTCTTGCACTTTTGGGCTTTGAATGAGAAATTACATTTTGATGCCTAATTATTAAGATGTTTGTTGCTATCATACATGCAGTATCCTTTTTTGCGTTGTTGAGTTTTGCAACCATTTGATTACCTACTTAATCTGAACAAGCATTCGTCAGTCTCACTTTTGCTGTATCCTAATCTAGTATGTACCTCTTATCTTATTGCATTGAGTAGAAATGTTGCTGGAGATGTGAATGGTCAACTTTCTCAATTAACGTCTTTGTTTTGTTTTGTATTTTTACGTCAATACTTTTTTTCGTCCTCAAAAAAACTCCTGTGTGATTTAATTGAAAAGATCCATATTGTCTGATAGTTAATAAAAGAACATTTTCCTGGTATTTTTTTTTGTAATTTGTAAAATGATTATTATCCTCGAATTATTGTAATTCATTTTCCTAGTACTGATGAATTTGATTTTCACATGATTAATCGTTCTTTTTCTTGAATTTGTATTGAAAAAAATGGCATATTTAACTAATTATTAAAGCAGAGGGATCTCTACAATTAAAGTCAAACAAAAGTGCTTTTTCTAAAATAACAATATCATATGGAGCCTTGGTACATTAACCCAAAAATGAAATTAATCTGATATTCTAAACATGTGCAACTTTTGTTCTTCATTTTGCCAATACCTATGATATCTATGGTGGGCATGACATTAGTAGCGAAAAAGTTGAAAAGAGGTTAGGAAATGGCATGTGTAGCATCTTAAGTTTCATGGATGTGATCTGTATTTTGTTCTCATTTCCGTTATTTTGTTGTTTAAACCTCAGGGATTTAATGCAACGCTGACCGAACCAGTGGACACTCCTGGGAGAAGAGGTGATCAAATTAAAGAAATGGAGCTTAAGTTGCATCCTGAGCTGAGAGAAACATTAAGAACACTTTGCAGCGACTCAAAGACCACCATTGTTGTACTAAGCGGGAGTGCCGGAAGTGTTTTGGATGATGTATCTTACCTAAATTCAATGAACAGATTCCTTCTTAACCTATTATATATGTATTGTAAATGAGTCTTCCACTTTTGCAGAACTTTGGGGATTATGACATGTGGTTGGCAGCAGAACATGGAATGTTTTTACGTAATACAAAGGGAACCTGGATGACAACAATGCCAGAACACTTGAATATGGATTGGGTTGATAGTGTAAAGGTGCCGAAGCTGCTTGTGTTAAGGTTGAATTTGTCACCGCATATCTACTAAATAATTACATCATTCTTTGGCTTGTTATTTCAGCATGTTTTTGAGTACTTCACGGAGAGGACTCCCCGATCACATTTTGAGCAGCGTGACACATTGCTTGTGTGGAATTACAAGTATGCAGGTGCTTGTTTTTTCTGGAGTTTAGGCAGGCTATCTTGCATCAACTGTTTGTCTTCCGTTGGTCTTTCTGATTTTTTTCTGCAATAGATATTGAATTTGGAAGACTTCAAGCAAGGGATATGTTGCAGCATTTGTGGACAGGTCCAATTTCTAATGCATCTGTGGATGTGGTCCAAGGTAGCCGCTCGGTTGAAGTTCGAGCAGTTGGTGTTACAAAGGTAACATATTGTTATCTATTTCTAGAGTCTGGCAAGCTTGGAAATTTTAAATCACATGCAACAGCTCCATGTTTATATTCAGGGTGCTGCTATTGATAGAATACTGGGGGAGATAGTTCACAGTAAATCCATGACAACGCCAATTGATTATGTCCTATGTATAGGACATTTTCTTGGAAAGGTAATTTGAGACCTTCTTTCCATCAATTTATCTACTGTAATTTTCTGAAGTTACATGGAAAAAAGTTAGGAAGAATTTAGCTCTATTTGACTTTTTTTCATAAAGTTAGGCAGACCATGGACACTGGCTTTAATTCATAAATGGATTCAGCTTAACTAGTTCTGTTAATGACATTCAAACATGAGGATATCTGAAGTAGTTATGACGTGATTGGTGATATGTATAACCCCATTTAGTTTTGAACATGCAACAAGGGAAAAGGGGAAGTATGCAGAAATCTGGCATCCAATCACTTTAATTGTAGGCATCTCATGTTGTCGAAGATTGTAATAGATTCTTTCTAAGTGCTCCAGGATGAAGACTTATATACCTTCTTTGAGCCAGAGCTCCCTTCTGACGGCTTTGGGATACTAAGAACCAAGCTAACGGATGGACTGAAATTACCTTGGGAAAGGAGACCTTTGAAGCTTCCAGCTGGTAGAAGTGGGACCAAATCATCGCATGGCAAGGCACAACGACCTTCGTCAAATCCCGAGAAGAAGACGACTAATCACAGTCCTGAGAATAAGACGACTAATTATAACTGCGGAAGCAGGAGGCAACCATCACCAGAAAAGACTTCGTGGAGTGTGCTTGATCTGAAGGGAGATAATTACTTCTCATGTGCTGTTGGACGAACGTGTACGAATGCTCGCTATTTTCTTGGATCATCAGATGATGTTGTGTCCTTTCTGAGGAGACTATCCAATGCATCTTTCTCGGGACGAAGTTGAGAAGCAATTCCATAAACCAAAAGTGAAGAAGGGTACAACAACCTGTACTGAGCTGTGTGCTTCTTGTATAGCTTCACTAATTTATCTAGAACACAAACACAATGGTGCTCGTAATTGGCAATGGCAGGAAGTGAAACTGAGCAAAACATAACGGTATATGACCACAGCACAGCAATGTTCTCTATTCCAACATTTCTTTACGAAGTCAACTAAATGGCTTGATATAATTTTTACTATGTTCCCCACGGCTTGAGGCATTGGTGGTAAGGTTTTCAGTACAATCTTGTTTGGTTTTATTTACTCGCCAATTCATTTACTGTAAGGTTGAAGTTTATGTACAAAATCCCAAACTTGAACTCAAATGTCCCAATTTGGAAGTTTTAATCACCGTTTTTATGGTTACTTCTAGACTAGCATGTTGTTGGGTTACCGCTTCGAACCTTATATTCGATAATTCTAGTTAGTGTGCTTATTTCAAGTAGACGGTTCAATTTCATTAATATTTGCTGAACTACTGATAGTTCTCTCGGTGCGCTCTTCGTCTGGAGGATCCAGCTTATTTTAAAATTTTCCAAAGCTGCCTTATGGCATCCAAGTTGGGAGACATAAATTGAACAAGCATTGGGCTGTACGATTAAACCTATAAGAATTACGGTAGAGCAGTTTATAAATATCTTTGTAGTGGGCTTGATTTTACCAAAGATGATGAGAACATGAACTCCTAACCATTTACGCGGTGGAGAGACTGTTTTTTATTTTGTGCTGGAGCACGTAATAAAGTACAAGTGAAAACTGGTAAAATCAAAGTGCATTATTTGAAATCGTTGGACCTTGGTTTTTCTGAGAGAAGCTATTAAATAAATTAAACTATACAAGACAATCAAAGAGAAATAGTACGTATATGACAACTTGCAAATTACAAGAAAGAGAACAACTACAAGCATACAACTGAATCATAAATAAAACATAAGAGCTACAATTACTTGAGTGAGTATACACTTTCTAGCTCGGATTGAGAAATGATGCTAATGTGAGTTCTTATCAACTACATTAGATATGTGTTGAAATGCTCGTTGTAAAGGCATTGGTCATGAAAAATACGGTTATTCCTTTCATCCCATACAACTATAACTGGGAATGATAGGGAAATGCAAAAACACCTTATGATGATTTTGTTTTTTCTCATATCAGCACACCAAACCTTAATTTGGCTAAAGTCCTCTGGAAATTTACAAATAAGACATTTATGCATCAATGCGTTCCAAGTATCAATGACATAGTTGCACTTAAAGAAGAGATGATATGAAGTCTCCAAAGCTCTTCTATAGAGAGTACATCAATTAGTAAGATGTATAAATTTTGCAATCTTATCAATAGTTGGTAGCTTATTTAAAATAGCAAGTCAAAGGGTTGTAGATGCTCAAAGATTTTGATGATTAAACTAGACTATGTTTGTCTAGGGGAGGATTGGCAAGTTGTTAGCAATCACTTATTTACAAGTGTGATCCGTGAAATTGCCATTGGAGGTGTGTTTCCATAAGATATTGTCATTATCCGAATTAATAGAAGCCTGCATAATTTCAGTCTTCAAAGGAGTTGGAATTGGAGCAAGTCCAATTAACCCTTTTTTGTAAGAGCTTGAGCCACTGTATCCTGTTGTTGTATAAGAGGTCTTAGAGCAACAACTTCATCCAATTCATCCAAAGGAGCTACTGATAACCAGTTATCTAGCCACAAGTAGGTGGTTTCCTCATTTCCAATGAGGTGAGAGAAATGAGTTTTCAATTTCCTCTCAGCTTAAGAATAACTTTCAGGGTGGCAGAGGAAAGATTATCTGAATTAAAACTCCACAAGTTCCTTTTTTCAATAAAATAAATGTGGATCCATCTATACTATAGTGCATGCTTATTAGTAAAGAGCCTCTATAATCTTTTTGGTGGGTATAACAGTGTTGAGTGATTTGAGAGAGTATATACTGAGTCTACCTTGGTTTTTGGGTATGTATACACCCCCATTTCATCTTCACTATGCAAGGATTACCTTTACACCCAGTCCACAAAAACTTGTTAAAGATCTTGTCAATAGTTTTGATAACTTTCATAGGGAAAGCAATGTGAGCTGCCCAGTAAACATTGATGGAATTTAAGATGGAAACAATAAGTTGAGCTCTCCCAATAGTAGACAGGTTTTTAGAACTCCAAGAAGCAATTCTGAGATTGATCTTATTAATTAAGCTGGCATAATCCTTAGAACTTAGTCTTGAATCTGTAATATGAATGCCAAGATACATCAAAGGTAGTTGTTGCTTACTGAATCCCGTAATAGACACCAAAATTAGATTCCATATTAGAAGCTTTTTTGGATAGGAATAAACCATTTTTGGAGCAGTTATCTTGAAGGCCAAACATCCTACTAAATATCTTAAGAGCTTTCATAAGGGTTAATACAGATGTAGAATCAACTTTAGATAGTAATATAACAACATCAATAAAACATAGATGGGATAAATTGACTCTTCTACATTTGGAGTGGAATTTAAAGCCCTTAGTACTATCAGCAACCTTGTGGAGTAGTTTGCTAAAGATTTCCATCAGTAAACCAAATAAATAGGGTGAAATTAGATCACCTTGTTTAATTCCTTTGCAACTTCTGAAAGTGTTTGTGCGATGACCATTAATAAGAATGGTGTAGCAAGGTGAAGAGATAAATTGAATGATCCATTGGATAAAAATCCTTAGGAAATCTAAAGCAACTAGAATGATGATGATGTAAGTCCCAATCCACACTATCATAAGCCTTTTTTTATATCAATCTTAATTAATCAATTGGCCTTACCATTCTTTTTTGAATAGGTTCTGATAAGAACCTGAAGAATCAGAATATTATTCCCGGTAGCCCTACCTGGGATAAGGGCACCTTGTGATTCTTCAATGTGATTAGGAAGCACCTTTCTTAACCTGTGAGCTAGTATTTTAGAGATCAATTTGTAAATGAAATTGAAACAAGAGATGGGGCCAAAATAAAATAAAAAAGTGAGTTCCTTACTCTTAAGAACAAGAGTAATGAAAGTTTTATTAATCTCTGCAAATAGTGAGCCATTGTTGAAAAATTCCAAAACTGCATCTAGTACCATATTCCTTATAAGGCGCCAAGACTTCATGAACAATTTACATTGAAGCCATCAAGATTAAGGGGTTTGTGAGGGTGTAAAGATTTCAATGTTTCCTCAATCTCCCGAATGGTAACAGGCTGAGATAGGAATTTAGCTTCCTGTGGTGATAAATAACCTTTTAAAATTTGTTTGAGTTAAGGCACAGATGAGTGAGCACTAGAAGGCTTATTTAACATATAGAAAAGTAGTTAAAAAAACCCTTCATCCAATTCAACTTGAGAATTTAACTTAAAAGTTATTGAATTCAAATGATACAACTCTATTAGTAGCTCTTTTAGAAATGATAGCTCTATAGAAGATAGAGGTGTTTCTATCCCCATTCTTCAGTCATTCTAGTCTAGATCTCTGCTTCATTAGGGAATAATCAAACAATAGGGCTTTGGAATAATTGTGAAAAGCAACTTTCTCCATCTTTTGTAGCCTATTGGATTCAGGATTATTGTGAATTTGTTGTTGAATATTATCTATGATGTTCTTGGTAGTGTTTAATAGACGGTGTGTGTTTGCCTCCCTTTAAAAGGCGACTTGTTGATTGTAAAGTATGAATTTAGCTCCATAAACAAATAATGTGCAGAAGTTGTTCTTTTCTTGAATCATAAAGAAGAGGTACATAATTTGATCCAATGTTAGGATAAGTGAGGCATTTAATCTGGTGAAATCATAAGCTATAATGATGTGTTTATTTTAATGGCCTTGATGATTTTTAAGGATGGACCAATTGTTTTACAAAAATAGTAGTTTCTTACTCTTCTCCTCCTTCAATTTAGTTTTCAAAAGACCTCTGAGAACATGCTTTATTTCATATAGAAAATCCTTAAGGATTTTTTTGTGTGGATAAATTATGCCTTTAACATTTCAAATTAAACTAGACATTATATGACTTTTGGCTCTTGGAGACTTTAGCCTTTTTTCTTTGATAATTTCTTTTCCCCCAAGGTGAACAGTTAGATGATCCATCTTGTTGGGCCCCATTCCCGAAGCCCAAGATGTTGGACCTCGTTCTCTGAGCCTAACTATCCGGAGTCAAAAAGCGTGAGTGGGTTTCTTTGTAGGGTTATTTCAACGAACCCTCACTTACATGTCCTTTCCAATTTTGCCCCTTCTTCATTTAGTTTGTTTCTAACCTTACTCCACTTAACACCACATTAATTCTAACTAAGTCCCAATCTCTCCAACTAATTTTCAATCTTTATTCATGCCTACTTAGGGCCCGTTTGGTTGAGCTTTTATCAGTAGAGCTTTTGTCAGTAGAGCTTTTCTGAGAAGAGCTTTTTTTAAAAGCCAGTTGACTGTTTGG
>JANZXV010000004.1:17595584-17605794 GCA_027576455.1 Erythroxylum roigii | reverse complement strand
CCTGTTCCTCTACAATCAGAGGCCAGTAGCATGCTCAGTCAGTGAATGCAATGAAATCTATCAGTCTGACCCAATATTACCATAATACCCCTTTGCTACCAGTAACGGGATGTTACAATTTAGGTGAGCAAGACTATGTTATAAGACATGTAGTGGATCTAGTTACTTTTACAGAAGTCATTTCTGGACCCCATGCAGACTTGTGGTGGGAAGCGATGAAGGATGAGATGTAATCTACGAGGCATAATAAGGTATAGTAGCTGGTTGATTTACCTTAACATTATATGTCTGTCAATTTCAAACGGCTATTTAAGACCAATAATGACACACAGGGTCAAGTTGAGCAGTTTAAGGCACGATTAGTTGCCAGGGGTTCACTCAAAGAGAAGGAGTTAACTTCAATGTTACCTCCTCTCTTGTATCCTCGAATGATGCATTTAGAGTGATTATGAAAATAGTAGCTCATTATGATATGGAACTACATCAGATGGATGTTAAAACCGCTTTCTTGAATGGTGACTTTTATGAGGAGGTCTATATGGAGCAATTTAAAGGATTTCAGGATCAAGGTGCAACTGACAAAGTTAGTAAGTTGAATAAATCAATATAGGTCTTAAACAAGCTTCCAGACAATGGTACCTAAAGTTTGATGAGGTTTTGACCTCGTTGGGCTTTGTAGAAAACAAAGTTGAAAGATACTTATACTATAAGGTCAGGGGGAGCAAAGTTATCCTCCTATTACTATATATGGAGGATAACTTGCTCTCGTCAAATGATTTGAGTATGTTGCATGAGGTGAAGCAACTTTTGGCCAAACACTTTGATATGAAAGATTTAGGTAAAGCATCTTTTGTCCTCGATATACAGATTCACTGGAACAGATCTCAACACTCATTTGAGCCTCTCATAAAGAGCATACATTGAGTGGGTGTTACAAAGGTTTAATATGACTTAATATAAACCTGTTGTAGCACCTATCTCTGATTGTGAGAGATTATCTTTGGCATAGTGTCCAAAGACTGAAGTTGAGAGAGAGGCTATGAGGAATGTTTTGTATTCTAGTGTGGTTGGTAGCATAATTACCCAGGTATGCATTAGATCGGATATTGCATTTGATAGTCAATACAATTAATAGCAAATTCCCTCAATGAATGTTCGTTAATAATTACAATTTTTATCAAGGATCCATAATAGCATTGTAACATCGGTGACCGAAACCAAGGTATTTTTCCATTTAATTTTTAGATTTAATTATTGTTTCAATTTGTAATTTTTCCTTTTTATTTTTATCGCTGTGACAAAACCCCCCTTTCTATTTTCATTTGAACTAGCTAACCTTTACCATTAGAGATTCCTCGTGGGAACGATATCCGCTTACTGCTACTACATTAATTTGTTTTAACGGAAGTGATTTCTTTTATATTTGGTTGCAGGCGACAGCATCACCAACGATCTTCTACACAACCGTGTAAGTGACCATATCCAGTGATGGAACTCTAATTTTTTATAAATGGGAAATAATGGGGTTCATCGGTATGAGTGAAAAAGAACATCAAAAACAAGAAAAGAAAGAGAGTGACAACCAGTTGAGAGATCTTTATCATTCTATAATTAGCAAATTTTAGTTATAATTTGTTTTTGAGTGTTTGTTGTAAGATTAGATTAAGAGTGTTGTTGATTTAGGATATCAACATGGGGTAATTGTAGTAGTTTTGAGGTATAGTTCCAAGGAGAGGTAGTAGCTTGGAGACTTTAAACTCTTGTAAGTTTCAATTTGAAATTAGTGCATTTACTTATTAGTTTAACTAGTAGTTTTTCCTTATATTGGATGGTTTTCCACGTGTATCTGTGTTTAATTTATTTTCTTATCATATATATTGTTTGGTCGTTTGTTTTTAAGATTGGGTATTTCGAAATTAGTGAGTTACTCTTAATTGATGTTGTGAGAATTGTGATGAATCCCAACAGTTCTATAATCTATCCAATTCCTCAATCTTGTTCTTTAACTTTTAAAAAAAAATTAGCTATTAAGGTGTAAAAGTATTCTTACATATAAATCAAGACATTAAATTATGAGATCAATTTTGTATATAAATCATCTTTAGTTCTTATCCCCAATTGATATGGGAATTTAAAATTCTAATGCATCCTCCCAAGCTCAAGAACGGATATCTATACGTCAAATTTGTAGGATTGGAGATTTGTGGAAGCTTATTATCGAATTAGTTTAATTAGTTGTAATATCCTATTAAATTTTCTTATATTGATTTTCACTTATAAGAAAGAGAAATGATTTATATACAAATTACAAATTTATTTTTAGTAAAATTTATAAGATATTAAATTATGAGATATATATATATATAAATGGTTCTAAACTTCTAATTAACGCCTCCCATCTTACAGATTATATAATTCTTAATTCTTATTGCTCGTGGGATAGGGAAAGGAATCTGTAAGATGGGAGGCGTAAATTAGAAGTTTACTCTCCACTTAATACGCACCATAGAATCTTAATTCTCCCGAAACATACGTTCGAAAAGAGACTTTTTCTAAGCTTACAAAAGACAAATGCCAGAAAATGTATTGAACTTTGACTCTCTTTCACAGCCAACCGCTACAAGGCGTGATTGACGGGAAAACCATGTCAACACTCAAACATTACAGGACATGATTTTTAAGGAGGACTGGTTTTGGGTCCTACAACGCGGATTTTACAAGTCAAGCAAAACAGTATGAGTCGCCGAAGATCGACGATGGAGCTGCAACTATGCCTAACTGGTGGGACCTCAACTCCACTTATGTTACTATCTGATATCAAAGTAATAGCCATCGATGAATGTTCAACGTCAACGGAAAATATGTGTTTTAACTATTTTAGGCGGCTTCTTTCAACTGGAAATGTTTTCCACCTTGACATGTAACCATCTCGTGTTTTTCAGGCTTTTAGTACTTTTGAGTTGAGAAAAGTGCGTCAATAAAGAACCAATCGTCGTGCAATGAACGTGTATCCCATATGATGCGTCTAATGCTCTTCTAGTATTGAGTGAGAGATGATTCTCACCGTCAGGAAATCCGTATAAAGTTGTGGATTAGATCGAAGAATAAGCAGCCCTTAAGTGTTAGCTCCCGAAAAGAATCCAAACGTGTCTGAATGACTACAATTGCTTATCTTCTCTACGAACCAAACACATAATTACCTATCCCAAATGGGATTTTATTCAACTATAGTTTGGTCCCCAATCTTGAATCCTAATTTGTCTCCACGTCCTAATTCCCAATTGCTAATGTCTTCATCTCCATCACCAATTGGAATTGGACAATCTTGGTTCTGCGACTAATAAGAAAATTTATTTACGATAAGTCTCCATTTTTCTTTCTGTCAGCATCTTATATATCCATGTTTACTCTTGACTGGGAGTTTGTTCTTCTAAAATATTATTGCTCTTCGTATATTCTTGTTGTATGGCTTTGTGTACTCATCGGAAAGGTGGTTATGCTGTCTCTGCTATTAACCTCTGATTGATTGTCATAACAATGAAAATTGCTAAGCAAATTTTTTAATAGTTGTTCAAAGGCATTAATATGTTTTAACTATTTATCTAAGCTTTTAACATTTATTAAATGGAACAATATAACACTTATTTTATTAATTTTTGTATGAAAAAAATTAAAACAATTGATATTTAGGTTACATTACATACAAAAACATATTGAGAATCAATTTTGAAGAAATGATTTCTTTTGACATATTAATAAGATACATATTGCAGTTGGACAAGTTATTCTAAGACTTTTTTTAACAATTAACATAAGAATTAAAATTTTATTTTAATTATAGTCAAATGCTCAGGATCAAATCAATTTAGCATAATTGATTGACTCCAAGATTTGTAAACAATTAGTTCATGTGTTTGATCTTTTTCATAATTTGGACTTCAATACTTGGGAGCCAATTACAAACACTAACGTGACGCGAGAAGTTTCTAGGCAATAACCACACTGGACATATTTTCTTTGTTTCCTTAATGGGGTCTCACTCTTACTCTTCATTCCCCGTTAATGCTTCTATCTCAAGGTAGCGGAATGTCTAGAAGCTGACGGAATCTTTACCAGATTGCCATAGATGTTCTGATACACAAGATCCTCATAGGAGGCAAGTGTAGAGCATACTTATCTCTGCAATCTTTCACTCTCAAGGATAAACAAGAACAATAGGGTTTAAAGGTTTCAAAGGAGAAGAGAGACTATTTTTGCGAAGAAAAACTCTTCATTTTCTCATTTATTGAAAGTAAACTTCAACCTGGTTCTGATACCACTCGTGAGCGTACCAATCCGTTGGTACGTAGACACAGGGAATATGACCTCTCTGGTTAACCCTCACTAGGCTAACTCACGAGTGGTATCAGAGTCATTTCCAAAAAGCCAGGAACATTTGTGGTTTCTTGTTGTTTCCGTTTCCCACTTTCACGAGTGGTATCGTCAACCAGCCAAGAACATTGTTGGTTTGTTTAGCCACCCTTTACGAGTGGTCTCCGAACCATTGTGGTTTGAGGCTGCCGCTATTACGAGTGGTAGTTACCTGTTTCCTACTTTTTAGAGTGGTAAGGTATAGGCGGCTCAGCCGTAAAAACCTTCGTACCCCTTGGAGTTATTCGACTCCTTGCTTAGCGAATCACTACTGCTTGTGGTTTGCTCGGGAACATTGCACTTTCGCATCTTTCCTTAGGGGGAACATTTTGATAATAGGAAAAAAGGGAGTAAGAAGAGAGTTGTCTAAGATCTATAGAAAATTCTTCAGATCCAGTTCATTTATCTTCTAGTTTGTCTTTAGCTGAATTACCTAAAGGTGTTAAGCGTGTTTTATCACAAAAAATAGAAAATCTAGTGGAGATTACCCATGTGCCAGTAGAAAATCGTGTTTGTGAGTCTTCTTTACCATTGTTGAGTCCCTACAGTATATATTCTCGTGACAGTTCTTGGACAAGAAGTGTTAGGAGTGTGCTTTCTACCTCTAGACCTTGTGTACAGGAAATCATCCAAAGTCCCAAACTGGAACAGTATGGTCTCAGATCTACAACAGCAGAGCAATATGTGAAGCTTGAAATCCCGAAGGGTCTGATCACCTTCTGGAGAGAGCAGTCTCATACACATCTCCATGTGGGAGCAGTACGACTTGTTCTAACCTTACATGGAAATAAAGGAATTCCTGCAACAGCCAGGATTTCACTTCTTGACACAACGTACCAACATGCGTTGATTGGTACCCTGCCGACAACTCTTGACAAAGGGAGTGTAATATTGACCATAGCACCTGATTTCATCATCAGGTTGGATGATCCTACTCTATCTGAACGCCTACAAGTTCAGATCCAGATCTCTGGAGCAGATCAAGATCCTAGTGCCATCATGGCTACTCTTCATCACCAGATGATCTATCGTCTTCAAAATTATGCCTTGGACTTACACTTTCCAAATTCTTCTTCGGATGCATTTTACATGGTTGCTGATGTTGTAAACAACCAGACAACTTTCATTCAAATCCCGAAGCAGTTACCTGCCCAGGAGCTTGAAAGGTTGATGCCTATAGAATGGATTACCAGCTATCAGAAGGTATTCCATGCGCCTCATCAACATTCCTTTCATACAACTACTCCTCCAATTCTGCAGACTCTGAGAGATGGCTCAGCAAAATCCATCTACAGCGGACCTAGCGACGACACGCCTGGTTCATCTACATCAGATTCAATCCTGATGATCCAGCCCATTGAACAACTAGATCTGGTCTATCTAGTCAGACAGACAGCAGATCTATTACTTGGGGCAACAAGCCTTAAGATCCAGCTCGTATTCTCTCATACGGAAGGTAAAGATGGTCCTCCTATTCACTATTTCAAATCTAATGGAGATCTTGTCTATGTTAGTCATCATCGTGGACACTTTATGTGGGATGTTGACCCGTCCATGTACGAACCAAACTGTGAGATCTATCTCAATCCTGAGTCAGACACAGAAGATGATGATCCAAGATATCAACGGAGAAGGAAGAAGAAATCCAAGCCCAAATCTCGGTGCTTACCTTCTCGCGACTATTCTCCTCATAAGGATGAGGATCCAGACGATCATAATGGTCTACTAATGCAGATAGAAAGATCCAGACCAAAGTCTCTAAGGGAGATGCTCAGGTCGTCTACATCAAGCAGATTTACTGAAGGATCTTGCAGATCTATGCTAGCAATTCCTGTTCAACCTCTACTCCTATGCCTTGTATGGTAGTCAGTCCAGAGGAGGATAACTTTCCTCTACTTTCACGGAGTACTGATGAATCACAAAGGGTTATCTCTAACCCATATATCTGAGCTACAGGAATTACTTCACATGGTACACCAGTCTCAAATCCATCTGATGAAGTACTCAATTAGTATACACATAACGCAGTAGCACAGAACAAAGTTCTGAGAAGGATTGATTCCAAGCTGGATGGAATTAGTCAACAAAACATTGCTACTCACAAGAAAGTCGATTCTGTCACGGAAAAATACAAAATATGTATATGAAGTACAAAGTTCAGATGCAGCAACTTGATGTTGAACTCAAACAGTACATCTCAGCCCGTTACATGAGGCCAGACTTCGACTTGAAAGTTAGAAAGATACAAGAGATATAAAGGACTGTACAACAAATGGAAGCAGATATGCGTGCTTCACAATCTCATCAGGTATACGGCTCTTCATCTTCAGAGTTCTCAACTCTTCAGCTATCATATCCATCTCCTTCATATCAACGGTATCTAGAAGAAGCTGACTATTCAAAGGTATTCAAGTTTAACTATCCTTTGATTAGACAGTATATTCATTCTCAGACAACTCAAGATAAACCTCGACGATCAAAGACAAAGTCAACATCTGATCGTGTGCCTAAGCCTTGAGTTTCTAAGCAATATTCAAAGGTTCCAAAAGCTTCATCTTCCACACCTTTTGAACCATCACCAAAGTGGAGAAAACCAGTACAGATACGTATACCGCCAGAATCTCCACCACCAGTTCAACCTTCCACCTCTTCTCTTGGGAAGGATAAAGCTAAACTGCCAGAGTACATAGCTACTCTCACTTCTGATCCTCTTGCAGACAATTCCAGTTCTCATTCAGTTGAAACTGAAGCGAAAAGCAATACATCTGAAGTTTCTGCAACACCATATGAAAACTCATCTGAGTTAGAGCGCTCAACCGAACTAAATTTGTTAGATCTAATCTCAGACAGATCTTTTGATCAAACAGAATACTCGTCAGAGGAAATATATGATTCATATTCAGTTGATGGAGATACAATTGATGACTCTTTAGCAAACCTTGCTGATCTATCAGAACTCTCCAATGTTCTGATGACAATGCCTCATTAGACTGAAGAAACTGAACCAGTAATCAATAAAGCTGAATCCACAGGTACTAAGCCCTTCAGACTTGAACCTGCACCTCAAAAAACACCAGCTACTGCAGTAACACAGCAGACAACCAAGCCTACCTCGGGTCCATGGTTTACTTTTGATGATCTACCTCCAAAGAAATGGTGGGATAGACTTCATGAGTTTGGTGCATAGATTGATCTACAAATGACTAGACCTAATCATCCTCTTTCGGATATTTTGTCTGAATTCACATCCAGATTCACTGGAACTTTGCGAGAATGGTGGCAAAGTGTTAGTGAGCATCAACGACTTCAGTATATCCAAATTATAACTGCTAGAGCACTACTTGGCGTCATTCACAAGGAATTTATTAGTGACTTCCAGTTGATTGATAAACAAGTCCGTCAGGAGTATTTTATTGGCGTCATTCACAATGAAATGTTGTTCTCTTGATAAGCGAGATATCCAGAGACATTATCATCGTATGACGGAAAGGTATTATCTTCTGAATGGATGGAATGATGTTAATCTTCGTTATACTTTCATATCATCCCTTACAGATGAAATACAGCCAGAGCTTCAAAGGACCATAGCTTCTCTTCAAAGAGATATGTCGATTATTTCTCTTAGAGAAATCTATCAATTGTCTATAGCTTCTCTTGACAAGTTATGTGATCAGCATACTTTGTTCAAGAATATCCTCAAAGGAGGTCCAGTTCTGAAGCAAGTTTGTAAGAAGTCGTATCTCCAGATTAAGTGCAAAGATGAAAAGACTTGTAAGTGCCATAGCAGCAAGAAAGCTCATCAATCTCAAGTCTACTATGAAAGGAGACATAGGAAGAAGTTCCACAGAAAGGAAGGCAAGAAGCCTTGGAAGAAAAACTTCAAAGTGAAGAACAGGAGCAACAAGTACAGACGTATGAGGTTCTTCAAAAATTCTTCTCATAAACAGAAAGGAAGACTTAGATGTTTTGTCTGTGGAAGCACGAAACACTTAGCCAACCACTGTCCAAAGGCAACCAGGAAGGATGCCATATTGGACCACGAACTTTTCCTTGAGGTTAGAACTATTAAATGAAATTAAATGAGGAATTGGTGGTGATTTATTCATGTGCAAAGAAAAGGAAAATTTTTGAATTTGAAATGATATACAAGATTAAGGTAGTGAATGTAGTAAGTTGATGAAGAGTGAATAGTTAATTTTAGTTTTTGATGATTATGAGATTTTTGAGTAAACTTGTATGTTTAAGGGTACTATGAAATTTATGATGAATAAGTAGGTAGAAATGGAGTGGAAATGACGAGAATAAAAAGTTGAAATGTTGGTTTTTGAAAATTTGGAAGTTTGAAAATTTTTCGGAGAATGAACAGTGGAGAGTTAGATTTTCGATCTGAAGCTTCGGTGATTTTTTTGGGTTGATCTAGAGAGATTTTAATAAAATTGTCTGCATAAAAGTTGTAGCTTATCTTTCCAGCTTTCTAACGCTATAAAGTATGACATTTTTTGTTATCAGGGCTGGAAGTTATGATCATTTGAAGTTGTGTTGTTGTATAGGATGGACTTTCAGGACAGTTGTTTTGTTTTGAAATTTTGACCCTTATACAAGTAGAAATTGTTCTTAAGGTCTTCATGAAAGTTGTAGATTGTCTTTTTATCTTTCCGTTGATATAAAGTATGGAATTTTTGGACAATAGAGTAGAAAGTTATGATGTTTAAAAGTTCTGATGCTATTTAGGATGAAATTATTGGACAGTCACTTTGTCGTGAACTTTTGACCCTTTTAGAGACTGAAATTGTTTTTAATTCGTCATGAAAGTTGTAGAGCTTTCTTTTACCTTTCCCTTGATACCAAGTTTGTAAAATTTGGAGTTCTGGGTCAAAAGATATGAATGTTGAAAGTTGGGATGTCGGATGAAGATTTTTCCAGGAGGCAGGCGCCCTCGCGAGGGTGAGCGCGCGAGCGCGCGTGCCTCGCGCTTGTAAAGCGCTCGCGGCCGATTTTTGGCCAATCCTCCCCTGATCCAACCTCTCTTCACTCTTTTGGTCATAACTTTTTTGTCCGACCTCCGATTGACCCAATTTTTAAAGTGTTGGATTCCTAAGACATTCCTCTACCTCTCCATAAAAATTTATGATTTTTTAGAATAATTTGAGAAATATTGATTTAATCAAAGTGAGAGGATCGGTTAAAAGAGTATGAGTTGGATAGTTTTCTGAACATGGTTCAGTATTTTGGTGATATCTTGAACTGTAGAGCTCCAAATGATGTGATTCTTGTTCTAATTAAACTAGAGTCATGGAGCTACAAGTTATCTGAAGGAATCAAATTTCAATTCAGTCCTTAAGACCTTCAATTTCTGGAGTGAATTTGGGTTTAGTATGTAGTCTCAGTTTAGTAACAGTCCGAAAGTGTTTGGGCCATAACTTTTGCTCTAGTCATCCAAATGAGATGATTTTTGATTTGGATTAAACTAGAGAGATAAGGCTACAAATTGTCCGATGAAATTGAGTTTTAATTCAGTATCTAAGAGTATCAATTTTCGGATGGAAGTCAAGCGCAGGATAATGTTTTAGTATAAGAATAGTCCGCAAAATGTTTGGGGTATAACTTTTGGACTATTGAACCAAATTGAATGATTTTAGTGTCATTGGAAAATTGAGTCAATGAGGAACATTTCTCTAGAAGGAAGTGTTAGCAAATTCCTTCAATTTGATAATTAGAAAAAGGTCTTGTTTTTGGAAGAAGTTAAGCATGACTAAATGAATTTTGAGGCTTTGTTATATTATATTATTTTGTGGAGTTA
>JANZXV010000004.1:17550804-17564915 GCA_027576455.1 Erythroxylum roigii | reverse complement strand
CCGTCTACTTTCTACTTAAGCTTTCGTCTGCTTTTCTTCCTTGCTTCCGTCTGCTTTTTACTTTAGCTTCCGTCTGCTTTCTTTCGTCTGCTTTTCTTCCTTGCTTCTGTCTGCTTTTCATTTTAGCTTCAATATTTGTTTTTCATCAAAATCATTTAGCGAAGTCATTCTGACTTAACAATAAGATGCTCAATACAGATAATATTTTGTGGCTTTGAGTATCAATATTATCTTACATTTGTTCTGATAATTATGTTTTCAGTTTTATAGTCACACTCTCTATAAATAATAATAGTGTCATAATTGAAACCCTTTGTAACACCCCACTCCCGCAAGACCTGAACCCGACAACGATGGTGCTATCCGAGTCCGTGCCCCGCGAGGGTGGCATGTTAGATCACGTAGACAATCAAAAACTCAGTATTTTTGTTTTTTTGTAAATGAACGCGAAAATCAATAATCAAAAATTTTGAGCCCACTTTTATTCAGAACCATTTTTTTTACTTACAAGAGTTGCCAACACTTTTCAAATATCAGAATTTTGATTAGCCCATCCGGAAACAAAATATATTACGCTTTGATTAATTTCTTTTGTAAAATCTTTTCCAATCGGAAAGTTATACACAACAGACGTACTCATATACACAAACACAATAATTTGTGGAAAATACCATTTAGTACAAAATTAAAGAGACAAAGCAGACTCGAACTGATCCTGATCTCTATCTTTCACTTGCATGCAGTAGGCATACTCCCGTGTCTAACGGGGTACTCTTCAAGGCCTGAAAAAAATTGTAAATTTTGGGTGAGTTTTTGCGAACTCAGTGAGTGACCATCATCGATGGTTCACCCAAACACATAACACATAGTTCATATCGTTACACAATTCGCACTTCACATTCAATACAATTTAATCCCTCATTTTATGCATATGCAGTGCACGTGAGACTTACTTTCCATTTATTACTTTGTTGTGAACGAGTGCCTAACTGTCCCGTATCTATTAGATATCGGGCTCATTAACAACTGTCCCATATAAGGCTCATTAAACGTTGAGCCTAAGGCTCTGGTTCACTTTTGAGCTCGAAGCTCTTTTTCACACGTTGAGCTTTAAGCTTTGATCGGTGGCTACTCTGGTCACAACTCCATTATGTTTCATGCGTTCATAAAATGAAATGCACCAATTACGTATACGGATCCCCATTCACTCACATTCATATCTCATCGGACCTTAGTCTGGCTTTTCCACCTAACTCTACCCCTATATAAGGCACATTTTTCAGCTTTTCCACCTAACTGTCCCATATAAGGCTCATTTTTCAGCTTTTCCACCTAACTCTACCCCTATCACTTCCATGCTGTTTCCAAACCAATAAGCATCCCAATTAGTCAAGTAATCAGCCAAAACTTCATCAAGACCTTCACTTGACTACTTAGCCATAAAATGTCAGCACACACACACAATTGTCTTTCTTTAATTTCCATTCATCTAATAACATAAAAATCAATCCAACACACTTTATTTAACACATGCTATCTCATTCATCTTTAATCATTCTTAAATTAATCAAGAACATAACCTACCCATATCCACCAAACACAAGTTCATACAATTAATGCACAAGACATCACAATAAATGCATCTAACTACCAATTAAGAACACAAAACATACTTCTTACCTATCAAGCTTTTAACTCTTCAATTCTTCAACTAATTCACCAATCCTCTACTTCACTTCACATACACGACAACCACCATAGTAAAGGAGGTAGAAGGTTCAAGCTTAAATACATGGAAAGGAAGCACTTAAGGTGAAGGAGAAGAGTAGCAATTAAGCTAGAATAATTGAAGAAAACCAACAAAGGAGAAGGTAGGAGGATGTTTCGGATGAGGAGGAAAATTCTCTTCAAAAACACCTTTCACTCTTTCAACTAGGAAGTGTCGTGAATGAAGCAAAGACATTAAATGATTTAAGAGTGTCATGACACTTGCCACTTAATGAAAAAAAAAGACAAGAATCCAATTAATAGCTTTTAATAAAAGAACCCTAATAAAATGTAATTTCTAGGTCATCCAATTCCAATGGCTCTAATTACAATCCCAAAATCATTTATCTCAATTTTCAGTGCCATTGGACAGAAATTTTCAGTACCGGAAACCAATCAGTCCGCACTTGGTGATTTTTCAGAGGAAAATTTCCAGAAAAATTCCTAAAATTCTCCAAAAATATAAAACACATAATAATCCATTCCAATTAAAATTTTAAGCATAAAACCCACATTTTCCACAACAAAATCACATTTAGGCACATATACCGGAAAATGTCATGAATGCATGTACAGTCATTTTTATGTGCAAATTTCACTATTCACGTGTAAGGGTATACATAAATATTTCAAAACAATCCTAAACACTCTTAGCCCTTTCCAAATTACTATTATACCTTTCCCATCGAGAGTGGGATGTTACATTTCGTATATATTATTGTAAATAACCAAATTCGTTACATGACAGAGAGGGAGAGCAACTTTAGCCATACACGTGTAAGGTAATGGTACAGTATGTACAGAAAGAATATTACAACATAAAGAGTATTACAACGTAAATTAATTCTGTGTTCTAACCTCTTGACTGAGAAATTTGTACAGAAATTTCTCTTCTGATATGAAAACTCTTTAAACGCGAGGTTTAGTTGAATTAGCATTGAATTGATGAGTATACATTTCAAGTTATCAAACATAGTAAAAAGAAAGAAAAAGATTTAGTAAAAAGAAAAAAAAGATTATTCACAGTTTAAGCCAAATGATTCTTTGCATTGGTAGCTTTCTCTCTTCTTTTGCATGTCTACAGGTGACCCTTTTACTACTTTTAACGCTATCATGCCATTTCTTGAACTCCTGGAATGATTACAATTCCTTCTTCAACTAGTATGGTATCACGTGCAGACGTTGGCATCAACTCCTTAAACATAACTTGATTCAACTATTAATTTCTGAACAAAGAATTATTCTTAGAAGTTTGGTTATTTAATTTCTGAATTTAATATGCTAAATGTTCAGATATGAATAACTATATAAAAAATGAATATTCTCATAATAAATGATTTTATATATATGTCAAGAAGGGAAGTATTTTAAAAAAAAATTAAAAGATATATATTACCCTGGAAACAATAATTACAATAATATTATAAGGATAATAACAAAATCACTACAACCCCCCTACTATACCAGTGTAAACATTCAGCCTATAACCACATTAAACCAGCTAAATTAACCAAGAAGGACAGTTGTATCTACCTAAATGAAAAAATTATGTGGATGTGAAAGATGAAAGGATCAACTATCTGTCTACCTGCCTAGGCTACTTGACTTTAACTATAAAAAACAATTGACGAAAAGTTTGCATTTTTTCATCGAAATTTAGAATCTTGTTTTTAAAAAATAAAAATAAGAATATTAATCAATATACTTTTACTTTTAACAAAGAATAATTAAAAATTAAATTTCACCAATCATTTGAAATAAAATAATTAGCAAGATTCGTAACTCTTTTTTAGTAATTGAAGAAAATTTATAACCAGAAGTTAAAGTCCACAACATTCTAAGTAATACATCATTAGCAGGCTTCACAAGTGTTCTTATCAATTCTCGAAAGAAAACTATAATCTAATTATGAATAATTGTACAAAAAAAGATAGATCTATTCATAATAAATGACTTTATTTCTATGTCAAGAAGACAATCTTCTTTTAAAAAAATGGATGTGAAAGATGAAAGAGTCAATATCGTCTCTACTTGTCATAGTTGACTTGACCTCAACTAAGAAAATTAATCGATGAAAAGTGTATTTTTCATCAAAATCAAACTTTTACTTCTACAAAATAAAAATCAAAACAATCATTTTCACATGGTTTAATTTCATTTTTAAATTAAGGAGACATAACAAAAAAATAAATTTGATCAGTCATTCTAAATTAAATAATTAATAGAATTCATAACTTTTTTAATACTCTAACGGAGGATTAAGTTACTTTAATTATTCTTAGAAGTTTGGTTATTTAATTTCTGAATCTAATATGCTAAATTTTTAGATATGAATATCTATATAATAAATGAATCTTCTTGTAATAAATGGTTGTATATAAATGCCACGAAGGAAAGGGGTATCTACCTAAATGAAAAAAAGGTGAATGTGAAAGATGAAAGGATCAACTACGGCTTCAAATCCTCTGTCCCATTTATCAAACACTAACTATGTTCCACTCATGCACAGCCATAGATTTTGTTGGGACCTACTAAAATCTATGACTGTGCATGAGTGGAACAAAGTTGGTACGGGATAAATGGGACAGAAGATTTGGTTCCATCAACTACCCGTCAATCTACCACAGTACTTAGACTTTAATTATGAAAAATAATTGATGAAAAGTTTGTACTTGCCTATCTACCACAGTACTTAGACTTTAATTATGCAAAATAATTGATGAAAAGTTTGTGTACTTTGTCAAATTTTAAAATTTTGTTTTTCAAAAATAAAAATAAAAATATTAATTGATCTACTTTTAATTTTAACAAAGCATTATTTAAAATTAAATTCCACCAGTTGTTTGAAATAAAATAATTAGCAGGATTCGTAACTGTTTTTTCTACTACTTGAAGGTGTTAGTGAATATATAAAATCAATTAAGTTGGCTTCACACAATAGCTTAAGCCATTGTGGTGAAACGGTCACTTAACATGGTATTAGAGTTTTTGTGACCAAGTGGTCGTGAGTTCAAATCCTACTACCCACTTATTATTCAGCACAAGGTAGAGTGAGCATGTGCAAGTTTCAAGCCCAAAGGACTTTCACTTGAGGGGATGTGTTAGTGAATATATAAAACCAATTAAGTTGGCCTCACAAAACAACTTAAGCTATTGTGATGAAACGGTCACTTAACATAAGGAAATCTATTACCAGAAGTTAGATTCCACAACATTTTAAATAACATCATTAGCTGGATTCGTAAATGTTATTATCAATTCTTGAAGCAAAATTAGAATGGAGGATTAAGCTACTTCATCATGAATAAAAAAAACCAAACTTCTTCAAAAGGGCAAGTTGCTAAAAAAATTGTGCAACTGGTATGGTATCATATGCAGTTGATCATTATCAGTGAGTCATTGATAAAGCATACACATGCAAAAGGAAGGTGAATTGTGTGTGACTAAAAAAATTTAAGTTACTATCAATGTGTCTAAATAATAAAAGAATTGCTAAATTTTAACAGAAAAGTCTATAAATAAAAGGAGCCTATTAGAAAACGAAAGGAGCTTGTTAACATTTAAAAAGCGAAAGCAGCTTGTTTAAAACGAAAGGAGTCTGTTAACTTTGAAAATGAAAAGACCTTGTTAACTTTAAAAACAAACGGACCTTGTTAACGCTCAAAACAAAAGGAACCTCTTACGAAATTAAAACATAAGGAGCCTCTTGCAAGTTGAAAGCACAAACACCATAATGCGAAAATTTAAAAGTTAAGAGAGAGAGAGTGACACAGTCGATTTATACTTGTTCATCTTATAAGGAAGTCTACGTCCAGTCTATAAGTATTCAACTTGAGTATTTTACTATAAAAATTCAAGTAGTAAATTTTCACAAGCCTCATGAAGCTCACAAGTACATATTTTTCAAGGTTCTTCATCCTTCCAGACTTATAGTGTTTTTAACATACTTTTACAAGATATTAACAAAAAAACTATATAAAGGTTTAACAGTCTCTCTCAATAGAGTGATTTCACTTTCTAAGACACAAGGTATTTGATATAGATATAACTTTCAAGAATATTGACGTTGTTGAAGTATTTTGCAATTCTGTGTATTTCACAAATGCAGTGACTCTTCCTTAAGTAGATATTTTTTTCAACTAATCATTGCTTCATTTTGATTCTGAGTTAACTTTGTATCTAACGATTCTTCAATATCATCTTTGCTGGAATCTTCCAATATTCAGACGTTAAGAGAAAAACTTTGTCAAAAATTTCGAAAAGCTAATTGTTCGAATTAGTAAAATCTTTACAGATGACATGAAATCATTTCTAATAAGGTAAGTTTATTAAAAATTCTTGCAAAAAAGAAGACATTTTTCCTCTGATTTTATTTCTTTTTTAAGAACTATATCATTACCTGATAAGTCAATTTAAATGCATTTATGTTGGACTTAATTTTGATTGATTTGTGGAAATTGTGTTCATAAATTGATGGAATTATTTGTTAAATGTTCATAGGTGACTGTCAATACCAAAAAGATGAAAATGGATCGAAAAGAGGACAAATATGGAAGAAATCCCAAATCTGCAAAATTCCAGAATTTGTCTCTAATTAGAACACAACAGTCCAAGATCGTCTCAATCTCTAAACAAGACGTCTCCCACCGAAATTGAAAGATTTCTTAATCTGGATATTATCTACTCAAGATAAAGAGAGAGATTGAATTAAATTAGGAGTAAAAATGGAGACTGCCGCAATTGGTTTTATTCTTGTTCTCTAATACTCAACAGTATCGACTCACCTCTCTTAAATTGCCGCACTTGGATTTTCTTCTGAATGATTCAACATCCATCGCAAATTCCTCCTAGACTGCCGCAATTTCGTTCTTCTCTGTTCACGTTTCTAAAATTCTCCAGCATCATCTTTTCCTTTTTGTTTTCATAAGTTCATCGCATATTCTGTTGTGAGGTGGCTGCCGCACATTGGTTCTTCCCTTGGTCCACGCTGACGCACTTCTCCTTGGTTGCCGCTGTTCACGTCTTGCTTTTTCTTCTTGATTTTCAAAGTCCTCCAGCATCCTCGCACTCTCTATTGATTGGCTGCCGCAGATTGGTTAAATTATCTTTTATGGTTTAATTTTTATGCACATTCCAAGTAGATTATTCTTAGGCTTAGGGAATTTTGGGTTATTGCAATTTTCTGGTTTTTCTTGCCTTTCAATTGTTGCACAATTTTAATTGTTATTTTATTAATTTCATTAAAGACCTGTTATGGAGACTATTTGTTTTATTATTTCTTTTGAATTCAATTCAAGCATGATGAATTAATTTTCTTATCTTGGTTAAGGGATCCATGTTACATGTTATTATGGTGAGATTTTTTGGATGCTTTTTATGTTGTTAATAAACATTGGATATTTTCGGATCTGTCTTTTTAATTGAATTTGTTGGTTTCTAAGAGCGCTATTAGAGTAATTGATTCAACCGCTAGGTTAACGGAATCTGACGTTCAATTTCGGTAACTATAAGTAGCAATTAGGATCAACCCCTCTACGTTAGAGTCGGAAAATTCTAAGAAAATATCCGCTTCATTGATTGCATGTCGTACATGTTTATCACTTGTCATTGGTTCTTAATGCTATTATTCAATTTACCTATGATCGTATCTAGGTTATTGTTTAATAAGATTGCTAGGATACATGTTTCTAGTCAATACACTTAAGAGAAGTTTCCCCCAATGAATGTTTATTAACAATTACAATTTTATGTCGAGGATCCATAATAGCATGATAACATCGGTGACCGAAACCAAGGTGTTTTTCCTATTGAATTTTCAGATTTAATTATTATTTCAATTTGTGAATTTTCCCTTTTATTTTTATTGTCGTGACAAAACCCCCTTTCTATTTTCGTTTGAACTATCTAACTTTACCGTTAGAGATTCCTCGTGGGAACGATATCCGTTTACCGCTACTACATTTATTTTTTTTAACAGAAGTGTTCGAATTAGTAAAATCTTTACAGATGACATGAAATCATTTCTAATAAGGTAAGTTTATTAAAAATTCCTGCAAAAAAGAAGACATTTTTCCTATGATTTTATTTCTTTTTTAAGAACTATATCGTTACCTATACAAGGAAATAAATCCAATTTGAATTTTGAAATATTATAGAGCTACCATCAAAATCATTAATAATAAACCTTGAGCTAACAATCTCCCCCTTTTTGATGATGACAAACAATAATAGATATATTTTCAAAATTCAAAATAAATAAAGGATTTCAAAAGATACGTGTAAACTTTATAAGTTCTTACTCACAGTCACGAAGGAGCCTTTCTTATGATAGGAACCTATCGTTTATTCATATCACATATTTAAACTCCACAAAATTTAGTTCACCCATATTTCAACAATTAGCAAAGAATAGGCAAATATATCATCCATATCATCAAGAGCAAATATATCATTAATTCTCCCCATTTTTCATTATCAAAAAGTAGATGGAAAAATAACTAAAGCGTAAAAAAAATCACAAGTATGTAAAGCTAGAGAAGTAGTATAGAATTTTCATACAGAGTTAATATCAGATAGTCTGCACATGCTAAGCTCTTTCCTTAATACACAAAATCTATCTTCAGAAAATGGCTTAGTAAAGATATCAGCTAGTTGATTTTTAGTTTTAACATGCAAAAGATCAATGATTCATTCTAAAACATGATCTCTAAGAAAGTGATGTTTGATTTCTATATGCTTAGTCCTAGAATGATGCACAGGATTTTCAGAGAGATTTATTGCACTTGTATTGCCACATAGTATAGGAAGATGATCAAAGTTCTAAGAAAACTTCTGAAGTTGATGTTTCATTCATAAGATTTGAGCAAAATAGCTAGCAATTGCTATATATTCCGCTTCAGTTATCAAAAGCACTGTGCAATTTTGTTTCTTGCAAGACTAAGAAACTAGACATCCTCCAAGACATTGACAGTGACCACTTGTGCTTTTTCGATCAACTTTATTATTTGCATAATCTGCATCATAATAGCCAACTATGTTAAATGAATCAGTTTTTGGATACCATAATCTGAAATCCATAGTTCCATGAAGATATCAAAAATTTTCTTGACTGTTTGAAGGTGGCTTTCTTTTGGATTTGATTAAAAGTGTGAACAAAGGCACATACTAAGCATAATATCTGGTCTTGAGCTTGTAAGATATAGTAGTGACCCAATCATTCTTCTATACTTTTTCTCATCCGTAGCCTTACCTTTTTCATCCTTATCAAGCTTAGTTCTAGTATACATAGAAGTATCCATCGGTTTGACATTCTCAAAATGGTACTTCTTGATGAGTTCCTTTGTGTATTTGTCTTGGCTAATAAAGATCCCTTTTTCTATTTGCCTGATTTGTACTCCGAGAAAGAAAAACAGCTATCAGGACGACTGTTGCAGAGATACTGAAGACCACCAACAATGTTACGATAGTCAGAAGGATTGTCAATTGGAATGCCATCAAATACAGAGAGCTTCTGACCAATGGAAACGGGAGTGGAACACGGCTTACAGGTACCCATATTTGCCCTTATTAGCAAATCTTTAATGTATTTATGTTGAGATAGATACAAACCTGTAAAATTTCTCTTGACTTCAAAACCTAGGAAATAGTGTAATGAACTAAGAGTCTTTAGGGCAAACTGGTTATTTAATAGATGAATGATATCTTGGATAGTTGTTTGATCATTGCCAGTAACCAGGATGTCATCAATGTACATTCGAAGGTATATCTTGACATGTTTGTGATTAAGATAGAACAAGGATGTGTCACAGGTTGAGGGTTTAAAACCCCAATTCTGGAGAGCCTGTTTGAGTGTTAAAAACTAGGCTCAAGGGGCTTGTTTGGGCCCATACATTGCCTTTGAAAGATGACAAACATGAGTAGGATAAGTGGAATGTTCATACCTCTGTGGTTGATGAATGTAAACTTCATCCTGTAGTTATAAACAAAAACAGAATAGGAGTTGAAAAGGATGATTGTATTCAATTAAAGAGAAGAAATATATACACAAGAGTTACAATAGAATTTCTGTAAAAGCTCCTACAAAAGTGGAGATAAACTCAAACTAAAACAAATCTAAAATAAACCATAAATTAAGGAACTGAATAACAATACACCAAAAGACAAGGCCAACAAGTAACAACTATTACAATATGTGTTAATATACCCCCCTCAAGCTAGATGGTGAGGAACAACACATAGCTTGGACAGATGATGATGGAAAGAATTTTTGGAAAGTAGTTTCGTGAGTGTATTAGTAATCTGATATGAACTAGATATGTGAGTGGCGTAAAGCTGCTGATTTTGAATATGTTGCCTAACGTAATGGAAGTCAATAGCCACGTGCTTCATGCGAATATGAAGGGCAGGGTTAAGACACAAGTATGTAACTCCTAAATTGTCACTATAGATTTTCGGTGGCTAAGAAAGAGTAATATCAAGTTCTTTGAGGAGATTTTAAACCCACGTTGTTTCATCAAGAGCACTTGCAACTGCTCGATATTCTGCCTTGATAGAGGATCGGCCAACTATTCTTTGTTTTTTTGAAGACCAACTAACAGGATTAGGACCAAGAAAGAGAATGTAACTTGTGGTTGAAATCTGATCACTGAGATTGCTAGCCCAGTCAGCATCTAAGTTCTAGAATAAGTTGAGATTATTACTGGTAGTGATTTGAAAACCATGATGAGCTGTGTTTTTTAAGTAATAGAGGAAGCGTTTACAGCCTTCTAGTGAGCTTTAGATAGGGCATGCATAAATTGAGAGAGCTTGTTGACAGAGAATGAGATATCAAGTCGAGTAAACGACAAGAATCGAAACTTGCCAAGCACCTCTCTGTACTCAGTTGGTTTATGTGAAAGAGTGCCATCATTGAGTTGCAGACTCTGAGTAGAGCTCATAGGAGTTGCTACACCTTTGCATTCATGCATATTGAGATCATGAAGTAGTTCTGAAATATATTTTGTCTGCGAAAGAAGCATACTATTTACATCACTTTGAACTTCAATACACCAGGAAAGTATGTCAATGGACCAACATCTTTGAGAGAGAAACAGGATGCCAAAGATGAGATAACATGTTTAACTATCTTAGGATCAGTGCCAGTAAGATTATGTCGTCCACATAAACAAGTAGCTACACAATACCTTTGGAGCAATGAAAAACAAAGAGAGATGGATTTGATTTTAATTTAACAAATCCCATGGAAAGCAAATGTGATGTTAACTCATTATACCAAGCACGAGGAGCCTATGTAAGTCCGTAGATGGCCTTGCGTAACCGAAAAATATGTGTTGGGTGATTAGGATCTGCAAACCTGGGCGGTTGATGCATGAAGACTTTTTCTTCAAGTGTGCCTTGGAGAAAGGCATTGTTTATATCTAGCAGATTCAACACCCAATTGTTTTGGATAACAAGGGAAAAAATTTTGCGGACTGTGGTAGGCTTGACATCAGGACTTAATGTGGAGTGATAATCAATGCCAGGATGTTGCGTGAAGCCCTTGGCTACGAGATGAGCCTTGAATCAATCAACAGAACCATCATCTTTTCTTTTTATCCTATAGATCCACTTACAATCAACAATATTATTGTTAGAATTCAAAGGAAGTAATTCCTATGTTTTATTCCAAATTAAGGCATTAAATTTAGCTTGCATTGTTGATCTCCATTCAAGGTGTTGTCGTGCTTGCTTAAATGTGTGAGGGGTTGGTGTGATAGGAACATGAGCAAGGTAATCAAAGGGCTTGCTGTTGGCTCCCGAATGTCTTTTTTTTTGTTAAGCATAATTTAGATAATTATGAGGTTTGGAGAGATAAAATATTTTTGGGAGCATTGGTTTGACAAGTTGAGAGATACATGTTTTATGGATTTTTGTGAGAAATTTCCATGATCATGAACGTTTTAAATTGTTTTGCTTATTATCGATTATAAAAATGTTACCCACGAGCGTTAAGCTCACCTCCCCATTCCTTTTCCTCTCCAGGTGACGAGCAAGAGATCGAGTGAAAGAGAATCGAGGCATCACTCCAAAATTTGCATCTTTTTGTGTTTTAAGCTAGACTTGCAATTACAAGGCTTTAGTTGCATTTTGAGTAAATTACTATTTATGTAACTTTTTGTATCTTGGCATTTTGAAATATTGATGTATTGTGGCTGAAAATATTGCCGATGATATTCCAAAAATTGTACTTTGCATTTTCAAGTTTTTCCATAAGGATGAGAATGTGTGATCTGTTTTCAGGCAAAATACTGTATTGATCTAGGCTGAATTAGATGAAGTTGCCTTCTTGAAAGTTATAGATTATGTTTCCAGCTTTCCAATGATATATAGTATGAAATTTTTGGACATTAGAGGTGAGAGAAATGATTGTTAGAAGTTGTGATGCTGTTTAGGATGGATTTTCGGGATAGCTGCCTTGTTTTGAAAATTTAACCCTTATAAAGGCAACAATTGTTTTTAAGTTTTTCATAGAAGTTGTAGAGCTAGAAGTCTTCTTTAAAACGATCCAAAAATTAGCTTAATCCGATAAGTGTAGTGAATGTTATGCCCTTTTTACTAAACAGGTCTGAGGAAGAAAAAGCAAAGGAGGAAGAAGGGAAGCATTTCGCAAGCGCGACCGAAATGGTGCGTCCGCTCCACAATTCGCGACCTCGACATCTCGCGCTCGCGAACTTGCGCGTCCGTGCCGCAGTTCGCGGTTGCGACTAGTCGCGATCGACTTTGTTGATTTCCTAATCTGAATATCTTTCACTCTTTTGGCCATAACTTTTTCGTCCGACCTCCAAATGACCTGATTTTTAAAGCATTGGATTCGTAACACATTCCTCTACCTCTCCATAAAAATTTAGAGCTTTTGGTATTAATTTCAATAAGTTTGATGGAATCAAATTTAGGGGTTCATTAGGAAGAGTATGAATTGAATATTTCAATGAACATGCTTTAGTATTTTGAGATATCTTGATCTGTGGAGGTCCAAATGAGATGGTTCTTGTCTCTAAATAAACTAGAGACATAGAACTACAAATTATCTAAAGGAATTGAATTTTAATTTAGTCTCTAAGACTTTCAATTTCAGGATGGAATTTGAGAATAGTGTATTGGTTTCTCTAAGAACAGTCCAAGAATGTTTGGGCTATAACTTTTAGATTTCTGAACCAAATTAAATGATTTTGGGTGTCTTTGGAAACGTAAGACAAAGGGGAACAAATGTTCTGAAGAAGTCTTATTGAAATTTTGATTTGAGATTTCCCAAAATTTGTTCGGAAATTGGAGAAATGAGTTCATTTTTGAGGTTTGACTTGGTGTGGGCACGCCATCCTTGTGGGATGTGTATCCAGATGTCACGTAGGACGTCGGGCACGTGACTCACAAGAGCGGGGTCCCAACAGCTTGCAAGGGCAGAAATATTGTTTTGAGATCTGGTGATGGGACGGTGAGTTGGTGAAGGCAAAGAGGTTTGGGTGGGATCTGCCGATATAGTGGAATTGGTATTTGGAGAGGGAGTTGGAGGTCGACGGTGATAAGTAAGAAGGGGTCGATTGTTGGCAGATGTGGTAGGTAAGGGTTGTTGAGGTGTAGGCTGGAAATTAGAAGAAAGTGAGTGTGAATTACTTGAACACGTGAAACTCACCGAATTGTGGCCGGAAGAGACAGACGAAGTTGGTTGATGGTAGGTGCAGGTTTGTCGAATGAAGATGGGCGGCGGGAGTGGAAATAAGGCTGGTGAATCAGGTGGGTTAGGTGGAGGTGGAGAGTTGGCATCTGTAATTTCCCAAGTGAAAGAAGAATATTGATGTTTAATGTTAGAAAAGATGGTTTGGAAAGGGAAAGTATTTTCAATAAAGTGGACATCACGTGAAATATAAATTTTAGATTTAATGGCATCAAAACATTAATGGGCATGATGGGTTAGTGAAAAGCCCAGATAAACGCAAGGTGTGGATTTGGGTTCTAGTTTATGTGTGGTATAAGGTTTGATCCAAGGATAACAAATGCAGCCAAAGGTTTTGAGAGAATGATAATTGGGTTGGACTCTAAATAGCTTTTCAAAAAGAGATTGAAAGTTTAAAAGGGTTATGGGTAATCGGTTTATAAGATATACTACATGTTGGCAAGCAAAGGACCAAAAGTTTGAGGGTAGAGAGGCTTCATGTAAAAGGGTTTTGGCTGTTTCGATGATGTGCCGATGACAACGTTCGGCTATGGTAACTCTTTGTGGGGTATAAGGAGGTGATATTAAGTGCTCAATTCCATTGGAAAGAAGGTAGGGATCAAGGCTTTTAAATTCTCCTCCACCATCAGTATAG
>JANZXV010000004.1:17519396-17547005 GCA_027576455.1 Erythroxylum roigii | reverse complement strand
TCATAAATCAGGAGTCAACAAATGCATAATTACTAAAGAAAGCAGGCCTAATTTATAGTATAAATTTGGTCCAATCACCAATTCCCTTCACATCACGTTCGTAATCCAAGCAAACATATCAAAATTCCTATACCTCCTAAAGGAGTGATCAAAACCCTTTTACTTCACTTTACTTGCTTCTCTTTGCCTTTGCCTTTGGTCTTCTCTTTCTCTACACATAACACGCCCATTCAAAACGCATCTTCAAAAATTACATATACATTAAAAAAAACCTGATGAAGAGAAAACCACTAACTTTTACTTTGGTTTCTACTAAAGATTAGCTTGATTCCTTATATGAAAAATGTTGTGATGAAGAAGATGAAGTGGTGTAACATAGCTAGAATAGTAAATATGAGAGATTATTGAGAGATTAGAAAATGCGTTTCATGTTCATGCATAATCTGACATACACATACACATCAATATAGATATTTTTGCACATGAAAATGATTGTACATTCATTCATTGACATTCCGGGTATAATTGATTTATATATGTGGAATATGATTTATTGAGAATTGCGGTTTATTTGTATTGAAAATTAATTTGGAGAGTGTATTTGTTGATTTAGAATTTTTGGAGAATTTTAGGAAAATTTTATGAAATTGTTGGATATTATTAAATTAGGAAAAAAATGTCACTTGACAAGTAAATTGATAAATGGAAATAGAAATAAGAATCAAATGATATTGAAAAATTTTAGAGATGACTTTAGAATTTGTGAATTAATGATATTGAAAATTTTAGTGATAATTGGAATAAAAAGATGAGAGTTATGGGACTAGTTCAATAAGAACTTAGTTAAAGCCTTAGAAGTTAGATAAGTGACAGGTGTCACTTGTCTAGTTCAAGTTTCAATATACAATTTCATTTTAAATGACCACGTCACGTTTCTTCTATCTTTGAAAGACCAAGTCATTCTTTTTTGACTTGTCTTATTTCCTTCTTTGTGGCTTTCTTCTCTAAGCTTCATCTTCTGCACGGCTTTCTCACCAAAGTTACACCTTGCTTCCATCTATCTTTAACTACTCCCATTTTGTTTTCTCTTTCTTTTGCTACAAGAAAACCTAACCCAATCCACCTTGAAGATGATGTATGTGGGTTGCATAAGAATTAGGGCTTTTGGAGTTTTTGAAGAAATTGAAGTTTTAACAAGTTGTGCTTTAAATATCATGGGTATGGTTAAATAAAGCTAGAATGATGAGTAAATTAAGAGTGATGACTTGATTTTTTGCAATGTGTATGTATGTGTCGTGGGTGATGGATAGTTGATGTAAATGTTTTGCTTTTGTATATGTATGATGAGTAATAGTTCATAAATTGTTTTAGAGATGTTTTATAGGTAGAATGATCATCATAATGGTGTTAGGATGAGTGCAGAAAATTGATAATGAATGGTATATGTACATGTTCTATTTTGAGTTAATGATCAAATATAGATCATAAATTGGTTTGTAAATGATATTAAGTTGAAATGGAGTTAAGAATGAAGAGTAATGAAGTAGGAAAAGTGATCTTTTTACAAGTTGTGTTAGGTGTAAAATCTGGAGAATTAGAAGATGAGTGCTAGAAAATGTAGCAGTAACATGTTCACTGATTATGCTTCTGTTTTTTACACATACCTTGATCTGTAGTTATCCAAATGAGATGATTCCTAATCTGAATTAAACTAGAGACGTAAGGCTACATTTTTCATGCAGACATCGAATTTAAATTCTGTCCTTAAGAGTCTCAAAATTTGACATGAAATTGAGAACTGGGTGTAGCAAATTGGTGGATGAATATGTATGTTTGTGTTCTATTTTGAGAGTATGAGAATATGTTCTATTTTTAAGTGTTTTTAGAGATGTTTTAAAATGAGTTTAGAGTTAAGGAAGAGGTATAAGATGATGTTCTGATATGGGAAAGTGATTTAAATGAAAGTTTGAGAAGAAAAATGAAGAATGTGTAGGGAGTAAATATACAGAAAAATGAAAGTGTAGAAAACGTGTAGAACATGCGTGAATTTTTCTTTTTTAATGTTTGAGTTTTAATAAGGGATTTTGGCTTTGTTTGTGGATAATTTGAGTTAAATGGAAGTTGAAAATGGGGTAGATATAAATTAGAAATGTTAGATTGAGAAAAAGAAAAGAAGAAGATGAACAAAATGCACAAAAATGAAGGAAAGTGCAGGAAATGAAGAACATACGTGGAGAATTTTCTGGTTTTTGATATTTGGTGTTAATTATGGTTTTTAAATTGTTTAAGAATGTGTTGAGCTGAATGGGAGTTGAAATGGTGAAATGAAAATGGGGAATGTACAAAAAATTAAAGTGTAGAAAAATGAAAGATGAAAACGCAGAATTGAAGAAGATGCATGAATAAGTGATGTTTTTTATATTTGGTGTTAATTATGGTTTTTAATTTGTTTAAGAATGTGTTGAGCTGAATGGGATTTGAACCAACAGATTCCAAATACATTGTTCTACATCTCCACCAAAAATTATGGTCTTCTGAAATCATTTGGGAGAGATTGAGTGATAAATTTGGGACGAAAATGATGAACAATTCTGGAAAATTTATGAATAGAGTATTTTAATTAAACATGCTCCGGTATTTTGGCAATATATTGATCTGTAGTTATCCAAATGGAATGATTCTTGATTTATATTAAACTAGAGACATAGGGCTAAAATATTTCTGAAGAAGTCGAATTTTAATTCTAGATCTAGAATTCCAAAATCTAACTTGAAGTTTGGTACAGAATATTGTTACAGTTGAAGAATAGTCCGAATTATTTGGAGTATAACTTTTGGAATACTGAACCAACTTGAATGATCTTGGTGTCATTAGAAACTTAAGACAATGGGAAAAAAATTTCTAGAAGAAAGCGTTTCCAAATTACTTCATTTTCATTGTCAGATTGATCATGCACAGTGGACTTGAAAGTATGTTTCAGAAAAAATTTGAACTGACCAAAGAGTTATGAATTTTGATTTTAATGATTTTATTGAGGTATAAACCAAAGTACAAATTATACTTAGGTGATTTTTGAAATATGAATGTTTACGTGATGAGAATAATAGAGCGATACCCGTGATTGTCATTGAACATGCATTGCACATATTTCATATACATACATGTGCATTAATAAACACTTATAATTGTGAAAATTTGTGATATGTGTATATTGCGTGATATAGAGGAACAACTGGAACGTCAACATCCAAACGTTGTTAGGACTTCGAGGCAATAGCTTCGGTAGCAATCTGTGAGTAACCTAGATTGTTTTGCTCAATTAATTGTTTGCTTTAGAATATGTTTTGAATGATGATATGAATGTGATTTGATTATGTTGATGTCGGACAATGAAAGTCCCAGACTTGATGCATGAATGTGATATTGAACTGTTACTTGTATGTGAATGTGATGAAATAATTGCTTCTTAACATGATTTTTGAATGCCAGACCAAGGTATGAAGATCAATGTGAATATGATTGATTGAACATATGAGATGCATTCCATACATGAATGCATGATCAGATAATGATAGTTGCGACCTGAGTAGCCACCGAAAATGAGCTTAAAGCTCCAAATGTGATTAAGATCCAAAGGCTCACTATGTAAAATGAGCCCTGTATCTCCAACGGATGAGGGACAATATAAATAAGCCCAGTATCCATAATGGATACGGGGTAGTTTAGGTACTCGATCACAATAATGTAATAATTGGAAAAGAGTCACATGAGCATTTCATATACATTTTAATAAGTATGTTTGATTGATTGAAATGTGTAGTTGTCTTACCATTATATGAGAATGTAATATGTGATAATTTATGCAAAATACAAAGATGTGAATTATATGTTATATGTGTGATGTGTTGTATGAATTGAGTGAACCGTCAATGATGGTTACCTCATTGAGTTCACAAAACTTACCAAAATTGCAACGTTGATTTTCAGGACTGAGAGAGGACTTTAGCTACCAAGAGACTTTACAAGAAGCACAGTCTTGTGCTTTTAGGAAGAGAAAGAAATGGCTCAAAGGTCGGTCAGCTGGGATTAGAAAGATTAGATAGATTTTTGTGTAATTTCCTCTTTCATGTAGCATATTTTGTAATAAGATATGGTGATGTACGTATTCGATTGATATTGAAAACTGTCAATGTAAACATTATGTTTTTATGAAATGAAAGGAGGAATTTGGTTTTTAAATTATTTTGTTTTTCCTTATGATGTCTTATAAGAAAATAAAGAATGATGAAGCAATGTTAAGTGATTGTAGTGACTGCTCTAGCGTGCCATTATCATAGGTTACGTACTAGAATGTCCTCAGTGTGTTCCAGTATGTACCCCATAGTAACGGGCCGCTATAAGTGGAGAGGAAATAGGAGAGGAAAAATTTGGAATTCCTAACCCTAAAGGCCATCCCTCTCTCCTCTCCTTATTCTTATTCATACACTTACAAGACTAACACACATGCTTCCTTACTATTGGACACACATGCTTTATTATTATTAGTCAAATATTCCTTAATCCTGTTGGTCCATTTGTTAATTTTAGGAAAATTGCACATTGTTCCTTCTTCTTTCTTTAATTCCCACATTAGCACATAATCTCATCAATTAATTTCAATATTATCCATATTTCACGTTTAAGTATGTATATCCATGCCGAAATATACAAATTACCTTTTTACCTATGTCTTTTACAATGAGTACCATTATGTCCCTTACTATACTTAGACGCACTTAGTTTGTTATGTTCACTTCTTATTACACCTTACATATGTTATAATACTTCTAGGGTATATGTTGGGGCCTTAAATTTCTCTCCCCCTTAAAAATAATTTCATCCTTGAAATGCATACATGTATTGAATAACTACAGGTACTGAGTCCTTATTATCGATTCGGGGTTCCCATGTTGCTTCTTCAATTATATGATGTTGCCAGAGTACTTTCACTAGAGGTGTTTGTTTATTTCTGAGTTTTCGGACTTCTCTAGACAAGATAGGCACAGGTCTTTCCTTATAAGAAAATTCCAATTGTACTTGAATTTCTTGCATGGGAACCTTGTGTGTATCATTATAACAATATCTTCTCAACATAGAAACATTAAACACATCGTGCAACTAGATCAATTTTTTAGGAAGAGCTAACTTACAAGCTGTTGGTCCAATTCTCTGAAGAATTCCATAGGGACCAATGTAGGGTGGGTTGAGCTTCTTTCTTCCCAAACTGAAGTATTTTTTCCATGGTGATACTTTCAAAAATACCTTATCCCCTGCCTAATACTCAATATCTTTCCTTTATAAATATCACCGGCTACTTTTAATCTTTGTTGAATAATTTGAAGTTTCTCTTCAATATCATTTACAATATCAAGCCTAATCATCTTTTTTTCACTTAATTCAGTCTAATAAATCAAAGTTCTGCACTTTCTACCATATAGTGCTGCATAAGGCATCATGCCAATACTAGTTTGATAATTGTTATTATAAGCAAACTCCATCAAAGAAAGATATTTATCCCAACTTCAAGGGAATTCTAACACACAACCCGAAGCATATCTTCTAATACTTGAATAACCCGTTCAGATTGTCCATCTATATAGGGGTGGAAAGCAGTACTAAAACTGAGTCCGGTACCTAAATTCGTTTGTAGACTTTTCCAAAATCTCAAAGTAAATTGAGAATCACGATAAAAAATAATAGACAATGGTACCCCATACAATTCACTATCTCATTCATGTATATATCTGCCACCTTATCCATTGGATAGTCAGGATGAACGGGTATGAAATGAGTAGACTTGGTGAACCTATCCACAATCACGTATACAGCATCATACTTCCTTTTAGTGAGAGGAGGTCCAGTCACAAAATTCATAGTAATGTTATCCCATTTCCATTGAAGAATCGGAATAGGATTCAATAAACCTGATGGAACTTGGTGCTTAGCTTTAACCTACTAACATGTCAAACATTTTGATACATAATCTACAACATCTCGTTTCACACCAGACCATTAGTAATGCTGCTTTAGATCTTGATACATTTTATTTCAACTAGGTTGCATTGTGAAGATAGTATTATAGGGCTTATACAATAGCTTCTTCTTCAATTCATCACTAGCTAGCACACAAAACCGATCTTTATAATACAAATCACCATCTCCTTTAACAAAAAATCAGGTTGTTTACCTTCCTAAGTTGTCAAGATAAATTGTTGCAACTTATCATCAACTTTCTGAGCATCAATGATCTCCTATCTCAAAGTAAGCTTAGCTTTTAATTAAGCTATTAAAGCCCCATCAGGTACAATTCTCCACTCACCCTGCCGCACTGACAATGCCAAAATGGTATTCCGACTTAAAGCATCAGCCACAACATTAGCCTTACCAGGATGATAGTCCATAATACAGTCATAATATTTAAGTAAGTCTAACCAATGTCGTTATCTTAGGTTAAGTTTTTTATGAGTAAGTAGGTATTTCATATTTTTATGATCAGTGAAAATCCTACACTTTTCACCATACAAGTAGTGCAGCTAAATTTTCAAAGAAAACACTACTCTGCAAGGTAAAGATCATACGTAGGATATTTCTTCTTGTGTGGCTTTAGTTTCCTAGATGCATATGCAACGACCTTACCATCTTACATCAAAACATAGCTTAATCCATTCTAGATGCATCACTAAACACAATATATTCCTTACTAGAAGTGAGTTGAGCCAATAGAGGAGCTTCATTAAGCATTCTCTTTAATTGATCAAAGCTAACTTGACATCTACTAGACCATTCAAATTTTACTCCTTTTCGTAGCAGTTTAGTCAAAGGAGACGTTATCACTGAAAACCCCTTTACAAATCGACAATAGTAATCAGACAAACCTAAAAAACTTCTCACTTCAGTCACATTTCGTAGCGGCTTTCAGTTAATAATCGCTTCAATCTTACTAGAATCAACTCTAATTCCTTGGGAAGAGACAACATGTCCTAGAAAAGATACTTCCTTAAGCCAAAAAACACACTTTGCTTAGCTTGGCATTCAACTATTTTTCCTGTAGAGCCTATAACATAATTCGTAAATGATGAGCATGATCTTGCTCATTCTTAGAATATACCAGAATATCATCAATGAATACCACAAAAAATTGTTCTATGTAGGGCCTAACTACCATATTCATCATATCCATAAATGCAACTAGCATATTAGTTAGCCCAAATGGCATCACTAGAATTCATAGTGTCCATACTAGGTTCTAAATGTAGTCTTTGGAACATCCACCTCCTTTACTCAAAGCTGATAATACCCTAATCGCAAATCTATCTTTAAAAATACCCCTGCAGCTTTTAACTGATCAAACAAGTCTTCTATCCTTGGCAACGGATACTTATTATTCACCGTAGCCTTATTTAATTGCCTATAATCAATGCACATTCAGAGAGTACAATCTTTCTCCTTAACAATCTAAACTTGTGCTCCCTAGGTTGCGACACTAGATTGAATAAATCCCTTATCCAGTAGCTCCTATAACTAAACTTTCAACTCCTTTAATTCAGTAGGAGCCATCCTGTATGGTGCTTTAGATATAGGAGCAGTGCCAATCATAATCTCAATAGATAGCTCCACTTCCCTTTCGGGAGGAAGCCTAGGTAGCTCTTCAGGAAAACATTCAGAAATTCATTCACCACCGAAATATCTAGCAGTTTTAGACTTTTCTTTTTAGAATCTATTACAACAGCCAAATAAGCTTAACATCCCTTCCTAAGAAACCTTTGGGCATGTATAGTAGATATCACACTAGTCAGAGGACCAGTACAGATGCCATATAAAATTGTGATCAGGCTTTTTAAGAACAACAGTCTTAGCTCTACAATCAACAACTACCCGATGCTTAGACAACCAATTCATACCCAAAATCAAGTTGAATTCATAAAAAAGCAACTCAATTACACATATAACATCCAGACATTAAAAAAAATCTCATCATCAGTTAAGGTTAGTACAGGCCATTCATATATACTACATAATTCCTTCTTAATATTTATAAATGCAACACACTGTTTAGATATAAGATCTTCCAAAAGGTTACACGTCCTTCTTTGGCCATTGAAGTTATCCCAACCTTAACCTTATTTATCATGACCTACACGGACAAAAAACCACCGTGCTAAGTATATGGCTTAGTGGGGAGCAAGATAGCAACTACTCATAGCAGTCACCTAACAATCACATGTAATGATTAATGACAATTAAGTGATGGAAAATACATTATAAAATAAAATTCAAGAAGCATCACACAAAAATATTTGAACATGATATTAAGAGATTATTCCAAATATAAGTTTGCATCAAAATAGAACAAATATCTGAACATATAGATAATTGCCTACTAATTTCTTCGGATATGGGTAATGGGAACATAACAGAAAATACCTATGATTGGTATCTAAGGAAGAGGCAATAGCCTCTAAAACAAAAGAGACTTAAGTATCTAAAACAACAGACACTATAATATCTCATAACAGAAGCAACTGCAGAGCCTTCTAGGCATGCCTATTTACCCACAAGTAAGACTTGGCAAGTTAAAACTAATCATCAAAACATCATAATTAAATTTCAGAGTCAAATAAAGAGAAACAATTCATAAGATACAAATTCATTCCACTATGCTTACAATTATAATTTGAAAATGTTTATCATGCCCATTTGTATTTAATATGCATTATGATCATATTCGTTTTCAATAATACATCAATGAAAACATTAAAGTATATACACTTATCATTTATGATGAGTCTCATATTACTCATATATTGGGTTTCCTAAGCATTAAAGACATCCAAAAAGGTTCAGATGAGATGTGGTAAATATCGGAAATGAAAATAATGTCCTAGTTGTGACAAAAGACAAGGTCATGATCGTGACAGACACTTACCATTCATACCTCTACTTCTTTTGTTATATTAATAGAGAAAATTTTCAAATTAGGTTTTAAGATATTATATAAATTTGTTCCTCTCTTTCTTAATTTTCTAATGAAATAAATTTTACACAATTTGGTTAAGTATTCCAAGAGTTATCTCCAAAACACTACAAGATGTTTGAAAACTGGGACAGCAGCCAGAACTCAACTTCAAGCCAAAATTCAAAACTCTTAGAGGTAGAATCAGATTTTGGTTCCCTCATGAAAGTCTTAAACCAATTTTTTCTAGTTTAATATTAAATTTTAATTATCCAATTTTTAGGTCTACTACAAAGATATGACCAAATTACAGAAGTTTGTTCACTACAACCTATCCATCTAGTAAGGTACCCATCAAAGATATGGTTTGTTTCTATATGCACTATAGATTGACATGCAAATTAAGAAGATGCTCATTATTAGCGTATGTGTAATAGTCAAAAGGGTTAAACGAAGTGAAGTTAAGCTTTAGTTAGTGAATTAAACTAAGCTTAGGTGGGCCTTTTATAAACCACAAAATAGGCAATGTCTAGTGTATTTGCTAAGACAATTAAACTCTTTGTAAGAACTTTTTTTATCTCAACATGAATAAATTAATTTTAAATATCAAAAATATAAAGTTAGATAATTAAGACTATACTTTTATAACATATTGGTTAAATGAACATAATGAGAACCCTAAAATTGTATACAAGGATATATGTTTCCTTTGATTATGAAACATTTGATAGTTATGAAACTTGTTAGGCTAAAGAGACCAATTCAACCTTTAATAAAAGTATGATTATATTAATGAATTATTAAATCTTGTACATATTAAGTATGAGACATAATAATAATTCATGAAAGAATGATTTTTTTCTTTAATTAAATTTAACAATGAATTTATAATCATATTATTAAATGAAATATTGATTTAAAATTTTGAAAATTTTAAGTTATTTAAATCTAGTAGGAATTAAGCATTCAGAATGCTGAAACCCTTTGACAAGATCAATGTCGTCATATTTAAATTTTGTAAGTTATGTATAGGGAATGAGATTCCTTAGAAATATCTCCAAAACTAAATTATATAATCCAAAACTAAATTATACAATATTTATTTATTATATAGTTAAACTTAGTTTAAAAACTTAGACTTTCTAAGTTCTAAATAAACCAATTAGTAAGATTTTATATTAGATAAAGAATGGTAAGACTTTAACATATTCAAAGTTAGTAGTGATTTTGGGGATGTGATTCTATGTTAAAGCACATATTATTTAATAAGCTTTGAACTAAATTGGATAATAAAAAGTTATAATATATCCAAAAGTTTGGATATCATCTTACAAACTGAATAAATTATTTGTTTCAATGCATGTTATAGGAGAATGATTCTTAAGATAAGTATTTGGAGTTAGATAAAGTTTGAAAAGTTTAAATCTTATGATATTATATCCAAAAAGAGCTAGTTCCTTTTCTTAAATAGTTAATGTATAGTTGAAAAGTTACAAGCTGCTCAAAATTCACATTCATGATGAATTTAAAGAGTTTTTTAAATGAAGAAATTATGTTAACTAAGCTTTGAGCTTACAAAAAGGAGCAATATATTATAATTAAGCCCTTAAAGGGGAAACAATTAACTAATTAGGTATGTTACCATTGTTGGCCCAAATTAGATACTATACGAGGAGAAAATATAGTTATAACTTAGCAATCTAGATCCCAATTAATCTTTATTCGAGAACGGACTTATGAGCTTTGCTTTCCATTAGATTTTATCTCATCCAAAAGATGATATTGTTTGTCGTTTCATACTTTCTAAACCCTATGAAATCTATTTTTCCTTTCCCTCTAAATAGAATAAATGCAGCATATGAAAGTAGTTTCAAAGACATAAGCATATTGCTTAAGGTATTTAATAGTTTTAGCATACTAATTCACAATAAATGGTCATTCTCTCTCATAAAAAAAGACACATCAAATGTTGGATTGTAGAATAGGTAATCTAAGAGTAGGAGCATTGGAAATAGAGATGATGTTGGTTTTAGGAGCCAATTAACATAATATGCACAAATTTGTCTACATTCCATAGAAGTTAGGCCTTTTTTGAATCCTTTGGCTCACTACTAGTCAATTGATAAATGAGGATTTAGAAGATAGATTTTTAGACCAAACGAGATGAGACTAGGGAATTTTTGGAGAATGAGGCCTAAATCTATAATTGTAGGATGTGTCATTGAAGCTCTATAGGGGACACCTCACCCAAATTACTCTATCCATCTAGTTGGAATTTAACTAGTATTTAAGTAAATTGTCAAAGATACAACTTACACTTGTGAAAATACATCCCTAATTCCCTTCAAAAATTATATCACTCTCCTTGGCTTACGAAAATGATTGTAAATTTATTGTAAGTACAAGAAGGCTAATAAGAGTGTATAAAGACATACTGTTTATAGAGAACAATAATTCACATTTTCAATAATTGAAGATATGATAGTCCTAGAACAACTCTTGTTGGATATGAAGTAATAACAAATTAATATTGGTAATTAAATCAATAGTGATAGATGATAAATTCATATTTGACTATAAATATACACCCATATTTAACATTTTTTTCTTGATATTTCATAGTTTTGTTGTATATCTGAAACTTAATTCACTCTATGTGCATTTATATGTTATAATTGCCTTCATAGACCAAAAAGAGAAGAATTTGAATGAAATCATAGCGCGTTGGATGAAGTTTTGACGCAACTAAGGAAATGATCAAGTATAAAGATAGTGTAAGTATCTATAAAAATGTAAAGATTGAAGAATTTGGTTTCTGGTCGTGTGGAGTTTCACACCTATGTATAATTAGAAACATGGCCCTGTATGTTGCCCGTGAAGTCTCTATACCTAGGTGAATTTGCAAATTCATGTGTTTTTGATTATAAATGGTCTCTTACATGCCCATATAAGTGACCATGTATATCCCAGAAACCTAAATTTTACTATAAAAGGATGTGAGTAGAGGCAAATTGAAGGGAGCCAATTTTTGTAATAGTTTTTGAATGAAAGACACCTAAAGAGGTGACAATTTTGATCAATGGAAGAGGAAAACACAAAGTTAACATAAAGAGATCTGATAGAAAGCTACATCAATTCCAAACTTGCAAGAAGATTCAATAGAAGAAAATAAGAGATATAGAATTATGATTCCTTTGTTTTCTATTAGTTTTTCTTTATGTTTATCTTTTATATCATTTTCTATGATTAGTAACTAAAAGTTTTTAGCGTCTAGGTGTGATGAAACCTAGTTTGGGATGATAATATGTTCTAATATTTTATTCCAATCAATTATATTGATTGATTTTTTATGATTCAATTATGTGTTTTATTCTTGTTCTAAGAAATCTGAAATATTAATACATGATTTAATTTCATCTGATTGAGATTGAGAAATCCTCTTGTATGAATAGGTCAATCATAATTGGAAGGAGTTGTATGTAAATGTAGAGATAGGCCAACACAGATCCTCTATATTAGGGTCAAACCTAATAGCTAAATTCATAAATCAATAAAGCAATCTTAAGGGTTTTAACAAGAAAGAATTATATTAATTAATTGATGGATTAGTTGTTAATAGTCTCAAGAGAGTTATTAACTTAAGATAGGAATTTCCACGGTCCAATAATCATTAATATAATTACATTATAAAAGGTTAATAATTTATTGATTCTTAGGGGGATTCATCACCTGCACACTACTATTTGATATTGGTTTTTCTTCTTATTCTTCTTGTCTTGAGTTCAAAACTGTTTAATCTTAATATTGCTTATTTGTTTAGCTTTATTTTTAATTAAAACCAAAAATTTTATTCTTTGGCTAGATAATAAAAAAAAGGGTAACTACTAGTAATTATTGTCTTCATAGGATCGACCTATACTTGCCCATGATAGCTATAGCTATCCCGTGCACTTGCGGTAAATTTTCATATTAGTATAGGAATTTTACTAATCAAGTTTTTGACGCCATTTTCGATAGGAACACCTAGATTTTATTACTCTAGCCATTGTTATTTTATTTTGTTTTATTATTTTTAAGTTATTTTCTTTGATTAATTTGTTTAGTTTTCTTTATTTTTGTAGATTTTGACTCTTGATCAGTTTATGACCTAAGTACTTCTGAGAGCTTAATGGACGTAGATCCAGAGATCAAAAGCATAATGTACAAAAACCATTGTCAGACACAACTGCAAGAGTTTGAAGTAGATTGTTGAATAAAAGACTTGGGTGGTCGAGTGGACATTGAAAAATCACACAATATGGCAAACCAATCAAGGACCATATTTGACTATGCTAGACCAGACTTGACTATAGCAGAGGCCAACATCTTTAGACCAACTATTAGTGCCAACAACTTTGAGTTAAAGCCTAGTATCATCTAGATGGTGCAATAACCAATCTAATCCAATGGACTCAAAGATGAAGATCCAAATGCCCATATCTCTAATGTTCTAAAGATTTGCAATACTTTTAAAATTAATGGAGCTAATGATGATGCAATCAAATAGTGATTATTCCTGTTTTCGTTAAGGGGAAGGGCCAAACAATGGTTGAATCAATGCTACTATCTTCATTGACAATATAGAAACAAGTGGCAAAGAAGATCTTGTCAAACTACTTCCCACAAGGTAAGACTGCTAAATTAAGTAATGACATCTCCTCATACTCCCACGCTGAATCTAAGCCCTTATATGATACATGGTAGAGGTTCAAGTAGATGTTGAGAAGATGCCCACATCATGGTTTACCTTTTTGAATGAAAATCCAAACATTTTACTATAGGCTGAATAAAAGCACCAAGCAGTTTATAGTTGCAACAGCTATAGGCACGCTTAATAACAAGACACCAAAGTCGAACCAAGAATTGATAGAAGATATGGCTATAAACAACTACCAATAGTACTCGTCTAGAGCACGAATCAGTAAGCCATCGGATTCAATAAAATGCATACAGTGGCACAGTTGGCGAGCTAAGTGGAAGCCTTGATCAGAAAGACCGATAAACTTATGATGGCTCTATAAGGATGAGCTATGCAATGTGAGGTGTTCAGGCTAGATAGGTCAAGAATGTGAATTGGTATAACTCGAGCATGTGGACTATTTCAGTAATGCTCCTAGAACCTAAAATAATCCATACAGTAACATATACAATCCAAGATGGAGAAATCACCCCTAAAATTTCTTGGGGAAATCAATGTCAAACAAGAAATAACCGTCCACCCAAATTCCAGCAGCAAGCGCCTTAACCCAAGAAGCCTAATTTGGAAGAAATAATATTGAAAATTGCTCAAGACTTTGATGTAAAACATTAGAGAATAGAGGTTTCCATACACAACTTAGAGATTCAAATCAACCAATTGGTTAAGATAGTGGCAGAAATGTTGATAGGGAGTTTACTTAGTACATTAGAAACAAATCCTAAGGAAGGCGTAATTGCCATCACCCAGAAGAGTGAGAAAAAGTTATAAGAAAAGAAGAAGGTGACTACTGAGAGTCACTCAAAAGTTGAAGTCGAGCAAAATCTAGAAGATGTCAAGTAATATCATTTTGTCAGCCCATATCCTGCTAAAGTGAAGAGAGATCTGATGGATGCAGAGTTAGGTAAATTTCTTGATCTTTTCAAACAAATCCATGAAAACTTACCCCTTGTTGAAGCTCTTGTGCAGTTACCAAAGCGTATGGAACTTTTAAAAGAGCTAATGTAGATATTAGAGAAGTTGGAGACTACTACACTGAGCAAAAGGAGCTTAGAAGATAACAAAAGTAAACTACCAGAGAAGCAAACAAATCCAGGAAGTATCTCTATTCCTTGCGAAAATGGTAGTTTAAAAATATATAAGGCTTTAGCCGACCTAGGGGCTAGTATCAATATGATACCTTTATCATTGTTTGAAAAATCAGGAATAAGTGAACTTAAACTGACTAGGATAAGTGTGCAATTAGTTGATATATCAATAAAATATCCTAGAGGAATCGTAGAAGATTTTACTGTTAAGATTTATAAGATTTTATTCCCAACTGATTTTGTGATTCTCGACATAAAGGAGGACATTTAAGTTCCTCTAAGTCAATAATGAACGTTGATGAAGGCAAGTTAACATCAAAGGTAGGGGATGAAGAGGTCATTTTTAGAATTTATAATTTCATTAATCATTCTCTTAAATTTATAGATGTATCTAGACCTAGTCAGTCTTGTAATTTGCCTGATATTCTGCAGGACTATGTAAGAAAAGGCTCACTGGAACCTTCACAAGTTCAACTGAAAAAAAAATGTAGCATAAAGTGACAAAAGGTAGCGTACATGCAGGTCATGAAATTGATGATAAGGCTATAAAAATATAATCTATATAAGCCAACTTGAGCTTAAAATGTACGTCGAGCAAACAACATTAAGCAAGCATTAAATAAGAGGTAACCCATAAATTAGTTTAGTTTTTATCTTAAATTTCATGTTCTTTTATTTTTGCTTTAATTTTAGTATAGAATTTATTTAAGTTTTTAGTTTTTGTGTGTTTTTAGGATGGAAACAATTGAGAATCTAATGAGATTGTGAATTATTGATGTGTAGGTTATAAGTGTTTATGTGTTATAATGCTAAAGTGCAAAATTTGTACATTTGATCATCTAACTTTTAAGTTGCACATGTTTACAAAGAGTTATACGCTCTCTAGACATGCTAGTGTAGACTTACATAGTTAGATACACTCACGTGTAAATAATCACGCAAGTATGGTGAAAAGTTGCGGTTCAATGACCTACATAGTCAACTACACGGTCATGTAGTAGACCATGTAAGTTCGCAATACACCTTTAAAAAGCCCTAAACCTTCCAATTTCTCATTTTTACTTTTTGTCTCTCACTCCCCACCATTGTCTTCCAATCTCTTGTCCTATTTTTTTTTATGTTTTTATCCCAAATTAGCGACATTAACGTAAGTTTTCATACTGTTTTCACTTGTTTATGCTTGATTCACTAAGTGTTTTGCACTATTTAGGGAAGTTATTCCCAAAAACACTAAAATTAAGAATTTGGGATTTTGTGCAAATTTGTGTAAATTATTATTGATTGTGGTTTAATAGTTGAATATTATCATCACCTATTGGATTTAATGATTTGATTTGATTAACTGCATATGAATGGGGTGAAAATTCAACTTGAATTGCAAAATTGTGCGATTATTGCTCACCAATTGTTTAATTGTGACTTTTTGCGTGAAATTAGGTTAATTAGTTGTTTTATGTTAATTGAAGTTGGGTTTGTGTTTAATTGCATGTAAATTGTGTGTTTTGCAATGTTCAATTTCGTTAATTTTGTATAATTGTTATATTAGGATTTTTAATTTTAAAGTTAGGGTTAAAGACATAATTCGATAATTAGGATTAATCTTAATTATTAATTACAATATGTTTAGTTTTAATTTTGTGACTTATTAAGATGTTAGTTAATTTTTTAATTAATTAATTAATATTCCTTTTATGTTGTTTTATTTATTTATTTATTTTATATTATTTGTTTATAGTTTTGTTATGAGTTTAGTTTTTCTTTTCTAGTTCATTTTCATGCTTCTTTAATTACTGAGCATAATACAATTTAAGTGTGGGGAAAAAGGGTATTCCCATAATTTATTTTCAATTTTCTCAAACTTAGTTAAAATTTTATTGATAATGACAAGACCACATCACTAAAAGGAAGTTCCATGGAAGTGATGGTGAGGAGAGGGGTCCTCTAGAGACCCGAGAGGAACTCACTCAATGTATCCATTCGAGCGACCTTCGATGCTATTATTCAATGCGGCAGGGCATGAAGAGTAATATCAGCGTCTAAAGGATAAGATGTTTGTCACAGGACGACATATAGATTAGGAGGCACTAGAGCATGTTGGAATAATGCGACAAATTTGGGAGATGGTCAATATCAATGCTTGGCCCATATTATTCGAGATCGTAGAGCACTCCTACTAGGAGTTGACTCTGGATGTGCTCTCCACTTTCTTCGTAAAGAAGGGACGCCACGATTGGGACAAGCCATACACCGTTCAATCAAAGGATCACTTGTAAAATTATCACATGAATTTATGTAGAAATATAAATAATTCTAGATATAAATTATCATAACATGTCAATTTAGTGAATTTATTTTCTAACAATTACTCATATTAAGTATCCCTATATCTTAATCAGTAAAATTAATTATTTCCTTTGTAAGGAAAAATATAATGTATACTAATATTTTTATGATATATTAATGTTCATTTCAAACTGATGACTTATGTACACCCATGATGGGTATAATAGTCATCATATTTGAATAACTACTCAAAAGGTAGTTATATACAAAAATAAACAAGGCAGCGTTTGAAACAGACATATATACATCTGTGAGTGTATTGGTTTCAGGCGGTGAAGAGGATTTCTGTAGTGACAAAAAATTTGGAGAGTTTTTCTGCAGTGGAAAAATCTGGACATACACAATGCTTTAACCGGTGGAATAACAACGAAAAACCAAGTATGTGTTTTTAGTTTGCCATGCATATAACATCGATCCTTGGAATATACAAAATCAGTGTGGTTATGTTTTGTATTTGATCCGTTTATATTTAAGACATAGTGTGGTGAATAATGAATTTTATGAGTGACAAGATCATAATATTTGTATCCTTTAAATATTTTAGAACAACCCAGACATATACAAGGAGAAAAATGAAGAGATAAATTATGAGGAGTATATGGACATAACCAAGGATAGCATAAACATTTGAATACATGCAATTCATTATAATTTGAAGGTTGGAAAAAAAATAAGCAGTATGGTGTTTTATGGTTTAAGACTAGAGTAGATAGGCGATTTATGAGGAAAGTAGTTGCTTCAAACACATATCTCCAAAATGATATTGGTATTCGGGCATGATTAACGAGAGTCAAACTTGTTTCAACTATGTGATGATGTTTGCCGCAACCAATTTGCTCGGGTGTTTTAAGGTAAGCACTTCGATTAGAGATACCGTTTTCAATAAGGTATTTGGTAAGGGCTTGATATTCACCATCCAATCACTTTGAAATTTCTTTATTGGGCGTCCAAAATGCTTTTCAATAATAGAATGAAATTTAATAAAGTAATTGAAGATTTCAAATTTATAGTGAATAAAAAATAACCAAGAGTAGTTACTGATAAAAATATATATAATAGGAAAAACCATCAATAGATGGAGTAGGGGTAGGACCCCAAAGATCAGAATACACAAGATCTAATAGACCTTTGGCTTTATTTTCTGAAATAAGAAAAGGAAGTTTATGAATTTTACTTAAACTACAAGCAGAACAAAAATGCATAGATTTGAAAAAAAAAATACTGTTGTACTTTAGTGTTTGTTGGATTGTTCGATATGAGGGATGACTAAGATGAGCATGCCAAGTACCAAAATTAACATGATGTGCCTGTGGAGAAGAATGTGGTATTGGTGAAAGTTGCAGAGGAAGTGAGTAAAGTCCATTCAAAGTTGTCCCTTGTGCAGAATATTGTGACTGAAGATCCTTTATGACAAAATAATCAGGAAAGCTAACAGATAGTAATTTTTTCGTAGCATTTGGAACATAGAGAATATCTGGAAGTGTAAAGAATTTATTATTCAAGGAGAACAATGAAGAGCTAATATTAGAAATGGAAAGGTGGTTACCAGTGGTAAGTTGGACTTGATTAGGAAAATTGAATTTGTTGTGGATGGCAAGGTTCTCCAAGTCAGTCGACATATAATGAGTTGCACCAAAATCCACAATCCATTGTTATTGAGGAGCAAAGGTTTGAGTGATGGCATGATTTGAGGCCGGAGAAAGTTATGTGGATGATCGATGTGTAGAAGATTCATTGCAGAGTTTAGGAGAAGGACATTGATCGGTAAACTTACCCTGACTGTTAAAATTGAAATAGGTCACAGAACTAAGAGACTAACTACCAAAATTACCTTCACTCGTTCCTCATCCTCTTCCATAACATGACTGACAATTTAACTAACAAACTCTGATAGGAGATGTAGAGGAAGATTTTCCTTTTACAACTATTGCTCCTTAGCTAAGGCCAGACCAAAAAGTTCACTATAAGAGATTGGACTCAATTGAGCATAAACTACTTGAACAAAGGGTTAAAAGGTTGTGTGAAACCCTCACAAAATAGACTGAACCAAATCATTCAGGCTCATAATTACATTAAGATAAATCATATTATCATAATAGTTTTTAGCATGTTCAAAAAAATTGAGCAACACTTTTGGTTCTATGTTGTTCAATTTTATACAGGTTACTTTTAAGAGTCAAGATTTGAGGAAGAGATCCAGTATTGAATCTTGCACAATATTATCCCAAACGGCTTGAGCGGTGTCAATATTCTCTACCACAGACTGATCTAAGGTAGCAACCAACCACGCCAAATCAAGTTTGTCATTCTTCTTCCAAGTTTTATATGTAGGTTTTGCTTTCACCAATCACTTTTAGAGGAGGAGGGTTGGATCCATGAATGTGACCTTCAGGGTCACGATAACTAAGAAAGGGTAAAAATTGTATTTTCCACAATAGAAGATTAGAAGTCAATTTATGGATGAAATTTTGATTGAGAGATGGAATTATTGGAGAAGAAGAGGAGGTAACGATAGTTGTGGTTGGGGAGCAATCGATATTTGACATGATTGTGGCTATGCAATCGGTGAAGCTCTGATGCCAGGAAGTGATTACGTGTTCTTTGTTATTCATTTAGTACGGGGGTGCTGCATATATAAAGACAAACTGCAATAATTTGTTATAATAGATACACAGTTTGTGACAACAGATCTAATAGATTGAGTTGGTTTGCCTCTATACTTATCCACATTACTATGCATACCATTTATTGGATTTGGTTTGATTTCATGTTGACTAGTCGATCTTCACAAACTCCGTGACTTTGTGACAAGCAATTTGTGTTCGGATGACTTGAGTGTTTCTGACAAGGAATGGATTGAGTAGGATTTTCTTAGCCGTCTTGTTGTTCATTTATATACATGCTCGTGCATATGAGTGTTCTTGTGACCTCCATGTATTCAGATGCGATTAATTGGAGTTCTTTCTCGTCCAGGACAATTCTTCAGCCACCAACGGATGGGGGAAACTCCATGCTCTTATAGCCTTTGAGGGTGAGACAACTTTTCAAAGTCGCATGTGTTGCAGTGAAAACGTGAAAGTTCATAATTTTTACATCAAAAAATTAAGAACAATTTAATTATAAGATGAGAATATAATCCAATATATTAAAATTTGAGAATATACGAATTCTTCTTATTTATATATGATTTAAACACATTAATACATGCAAAACTTCGCAAAATTTTTTATTCTTTTCTGGATCATCATATTGTTTTTTATTTCATTGAAGCAACTATAGGAATCAAGGGAAAAAGAAGATCTGACAGAGGACTATGAATCTGCAAAAGTTCTATCACGTCTTGCATTTGCAGACAGATCTTGACATTATGTTCAATGCTTTCACTTTTTCCCCGTAAGCAAACGAATATAATGAGAAAATAAAATGACCCACCAAAAGGCAATAAGATGAGAAAAAGATGACCCAATTATCGCCAGCTAACTTTCTAGTCCCGCAGCAGAAAAATTCTTAGCTTAGCCGTGGTACATTTTTGACGTCTGGTACTAAACCCTTGTCCTTTTTAATCACTTAAATAATGATTCAAACTTAAAATCCAACCAAGGATCTGATTCTCGATCCTTTCTTTCATATTAAATTATAAAAAGAATATAACAATTCATTCAAGATGTTGGTATCTTTCATCGTTTTACATTACTATCTTCTGTCGCGTATAAACCTTTCTTCTACCTGTATGTTGTTTTTTAGTGAGCGTGAATTCCCTCTATCTCTCCCCAATCCCCATTGATTCTTTGTCGGCGTTACTTTGTGTTTATGTCAACTCCTAAAGAAGGCCCGAGCAATGTCACGGACCTATTTAAGCCTTGGCTTTTGTCAATCGCCCTTCTTGTTGTCTCCCGAAGGACAGAACATCATTTAACTGACTTCTTTTGTGTCTTTTCCCCCTACTAACCTTCCCTGTAATGCAAAAGGAGCTATCAAAGTTTCTTGGCCCACGTTGGCAGCACATGGCCTATTCGTACATGATGATATGCTGTTCATACAACATGTAACTTTTGCATCCACTGTCTGAATTGTACCATTCTTTATGCCTTACCCAAAATGTCAAAAATGATCTTCAGCTAATGTTTCTCTACAATATAGCAACTTCCCGTTCTAATTTGAGCAAAGGAAAATTTAATACTTTACTAAGAAAGATAACTTTGACTAAATACAATAAGTGCTATTTTTGATCATATCATTATACTTTCTCATAAAATTATAAGATAATATTAATTAAAATCAGATTTTACATGTCATTGGCTAAATAGTTGTAGATTTTTATTCTTTGAAATATTTTTGCTGCCTTTGCTAAAATTTTGTAGTGGAATATATCCATAAGCAATCACCCTAAAGAATCTTCAACTTGGAATATATATGACCTAATTTAGAAATAAAGAATAAAAAACCCAAATCAGATCAATTGACAAAACAACTTTATGCTTACTAAAGGTGGGTCAAAATATTTGACGCATATCCCCGAGGCAGCAAGAACCCAATTTAGACTCAGCCGAAGAGTTGTATCAACTTCACATATTATTGGAAGCAACTCATTTTCTGAATTTATCGTTTCATTTTATTGTTCATTTTTCAAGTCAAGTCTTTGTTAAGCATGTTAATGTGCTGTATTGTCTAACCACTAGGCTGCAGGTTATACATGAACTCGTGGGCTCAATCTAGCTAGCTATTGTTAGATTATTAATGTCTCATGTAATAAATGTTTTACAAAGTTTAATACCTACATGATGGGTGTGGTAGTTAAGAGGTGGTTTTTTCAATAACCACTTACAAGCGTCGCCTCTTTTGGTCATTAAGTTGCTTATGTCAATAATCATCAAAAAAGGGGAAAATATAGAAGTGAGAATGTGAGGAGAAAGAATAGAAGCACATAAGAAAAGCAAGAGAATTGAAGAGTCTGATTGAAGAGTCTAATTTTCATACCGATATCCAATGATTCTATAGATCAACGTACGACGACTGTATATGTGAGAATCATATATGTTTAAGATCCTGAATGATTGTATAAGGAAATTTAATATGTGGTGTCAGAGCATATTTTGAGTTGTGAACTGTATGATTCTTCGTTTGACAATACGTTCTTTTTTCAATCATGAAACTCTTCTTTTTTTTTCTTCATGTTTATAAAACCACACAAGATGAGCTTGTTCATGTTCATGCTTTTGACAACATTACTCTAGATAATTAATAATAATTATGTACAATATTTTGCATGCATCCATATGAAACCATTAGGAAGGGACTGTCTTGTTAATAATGACAGATACTGTCAGTGCCGTATATGCACCGTCTGGTTCCCTTCTCACCGTCAATGGTGATGTTCCAGAGTTGGTGAAGATGGGTTTGAAAGTAGACGAAGGACGTAAACAGTGAAATCAAAAGAAAGAAATATATACATGCATGAACAGTTAATGCACGTGAATTATAGAATTAATTGTAATTATCAACAGTAAAATTATATGCATGGAAGGATGTATGAAATTATTATATGCATGTTAACATGAATAGTAAAATGATATTCCTAACGCCCTTTCCTTGATTATTTGGGCTGATGCCTGTGGCATTTCCTTTATGAGGTAGTTTAGTTTCTCTTACTTGTAACAAAAAAAAATAAGGTGAAGTATATGCATGTTAACTTGTTTCTGGGTTATGGATCAAACCTCACTATTTATCAAGATTAATAATAATTATATGCAGTGTTTTGTATGCATGTACGTTAATAATAATGATTGGCAATATGAGTATGACGTGGTAATTGAATATATAATATTTTATGCATTTATCAAATTTGGAGCAATATTATTTTAGATTTTTTAATCACCAAAATGATCAAATCTTTAAGATAATTTAGTTCTAAATTGACTAGAATTTTTCAATCACTCACTCATAAAATTGATGCTATAAATGATGTTTATCTATAAGTAGATTGAAATTCACTATTATTAGATATTTATGAATTGCCTAAAGGTTAATTGGTTGTTCATATAATTAATGAATACAATTGATTGGTAATGTAATTGCACTATTAGTTTTACTTATTTATCCAAAGATAATAAATATTTCTAAGTAGTGTAGGCATTATTACCTGATAATGTTAAATATTATTGGCATCATTATGATTATTTTGTGCATTGATATATCACTCAAAGGAGAACATTAATTGTTAACATAATCTTTCATCTAAATCTATATAATATGTTAGTTTATGACTCAAAGCATTAATGTTAGGCGTGTATTTATTGTAGTTTTTGTCCCTATGTCTTTACATTCACAAGCTTCATTTGTACCAATATTTAATGGGCTGAATTTTTCTGACTGGAGTGAACAAGTCCAATTTTATCTTAGTGTATTGGATCTTGATTTGGCACTTCAAGTTGAGAAGCTTGTAGCTATTATTGATACTAGCAGTAATGAAGAAAAGCCTCATTATAAAGCTTGGGAAAAATCAAACATATTAAACTTGATGTTTATGCGAATGAGCATAAAAAACAACATCAAGTCAGCTTTTCCCAAAACTGAAAGTGCTAAAGAATTTAAGAGTTTTGTGGAAGAGCGTTCCCAAACAACTAATAAGTCTCTTGTTGGGACATTATTGGGTACTTTGACAACCATGAATTTTGATGGCTCTCATACTATGCATGGACATGTCATTGAAATGACAAATATTGTAGCAAGACTTAAGTCTCTGGGAATGGAAGTGGATGAGAATTTCCTTGTATAGTTCATTTTGAACTCGTTACCATCTGAGTATGGTATGTTCCAAATGAGTTATAACTCCATGAAAGACAAATGAAATGTGCATGAATTGCATAGTGTGTTGGTTTAGGAGGAAACAAGACTTAAGAATCAAGGAAATCATTCCATCCATTTTGCAAAATATCAAGGAGCTAGTAACAAAGCACATAAGAAACATGGAAAGGGAAAAGGACCACTGAAGACCAATGAGTCCTCTGTTAAGATCCAAAAGAAGGCAAACAATAACAAATGTCATTTGTATGGAAAATATGGACACTTCCAGAAGGACTGTCCATGACGTAAGGCTTGGTTCGAAAAGAAAGGTAAGCTTAAGGCATATGTACGCTTTAAATCAAATTTAACTAAAGTTCCGTGTAATACTTAGTGGATTGATTTTGGATGTATAATTCATGTTTCTAATACTATGCAAGGATTCCTTACGATCTAAACCACAAACCCAAATAAGAAGTTTGTCTTCATAGGGAATAGAGTTAAGGTTCCAGTGGAAACAATTAGGACTTACTGTTTAATCCTGAATACTAGATATCATTTAGATTTATTTGAAACTCTTGATGTACCTAGTATTTCTAGGAATTTGATTTCTTTATATAAACTTGATGCTACTGGATGCTCTTTTAAGTTTGGTAATGTATGTTTCAGTTTGTTTAAGCATACTATTATGATTGGATCTGGTATACTTTTTGGTGGTTTATATAAATTGAATCTTAATAATTTATATGCTGAAACTCTTATGACCTTGCATCATAAAGTTGGAATTAAACTATTTTAGAGAATGACTATTGTACTTACTTATGGCATAAGTAGGTCATATTTCTAAGGAAAGACTGGAAAGATCAGTAAAGAATAGAATTCTTCTAGATTTGGAATTTTCTAATCTCAATATTTGTGTGGATTGTATTAAGGGAAAGCAAACAAAACACACAAAGAAAGGTGCCACGAGAAGCACTCAGCTTCTTGAAATTATACACACCGATATATTTGGACCTTTTGATATTAATTCTTTTGGTAAATAAAAATACTTTATCACCTTTATTGATGATTATTCATATTACAGATATGTCTATTTACTGCATGAGAAATCTCAAGCAGTGAATGCCTTAGATATTTATATAACTGAAGTTGAAAGGCAACTAGACAGAAAAGTGAAAATTGTTAGGTCTAATAGAGGTGATGAGGATTACGGAAGATATGATGAAACTAGACAACACCCTGGTCCATTTTCTAAATTCCTATAAAAGCATGGAATATGTGCTCAGTACACAATGCCGGGTACACCACAACAAAATGGTTTATCAGAAAGGCGTAATCAAACCTTAATGGACATGATTAGAAGTATGTTAAGTAATACATCTTTACCCTTATCATTATATATGTATGCCTTAAAAACTGCCATGTATTTATTAAATATGGTTCCTAATAAGGCAGTTCCAAAGACAACTTTTAAACTGCGGACTGGTAGGAAACCTAGTTTAAGGCATTTGTATGTCTAGGATTGTCGGGAAAAAATAAGGATTTATAATCCATAAGCAAAGAAACTGGATGCAAGAACAATCAATGGATATTTCATTGGTTATCTAAAAAAATATAAAGGGTATATATTTTATTGTCCTAACCATAGTACAAGAATTGTTGAAACTAGAAATGCTAGGTTTATTGAGAATGGTGAAATTAGTGGGAGTGACATCTCACTAAATGTGGAAATTAAGGAAATTAGAATATAAGTCCCTTTGACTTATGTTCTCACTACTCAAATTGTTGCACCAAATAACAGTCATAAAGAGCTATAAATACATACTCCTAACATTCAACATGAACCTGTAATGGAGGAACCACAGGAAATAAAATTAAGAAGATCCCAAAGAGAAAGGAGATCTGTTATTTCGAATGACTATGTGGTCTATCTACAAGAGTTGGAAGGTGACTTAGGAATTAATGATGATCCAGTTTCATTTTCATAAGCCATTAATAGTGTTAATGCTGATAAATGGTTAGATGCAATGAAAGATGAGCTTAAATCTATGGAACATAATGGTGTTTGGGACCTTGTAGAATTGCCTGAAGTATGCAAGAGAGTTGGGTGTAAATGGGTTTTTAAGACGAAGCATGACTTTCGTGGCAACCTTGAACGTTACAAAGCTAGACTTTTTGCTAAGGGTTTTACTGAAAAAGATGGAATTGACTATAAGGAAACGTTCTCACCAGTTTCCAAGAAAGATTCTCTCAGAATTATCATGGCACTAGTGGCTCATTATGATTTAGAGCTACATCAGATAGATGTAAAAACTGCCTTTCTAAATGGGAATTTAGAGGAAAATGTATATATGGATTAACCTATAGGTTTCTCAGTTGAAGGGAAAGAACACAAGGTGTGTAGACTGAAAAAGTCAATATATGGACTCAAGTAAGCTTCCCGCCATTGGTATCTTAAGTTTAATGATACTGTTGTTTCCTTTGGTTTTAGAGAAAACATTGTTGATCGGAATAGAAATATTCTAGGATAGATTCCATAGATTATTAAGTTTGTCTCAGAAAGCATATATTAATAAAGTTTTAGAGATATTTAGAATGGATAAATGCTCAACGTCTCCAGTTCCAATTCAGAAAGGAGACAAAGTTAGACTCATGCAATGTCCAAAGAATGATATGGAACGGAAACAGATGAGAGGAATTCCTTGTACATATGTTGTTAGGAGTTCGATTGTATGCTCAAATGTGTACAAGACCGGACATTAGCTTTACAGTTGGGTATGCTTGGTAGATATCAAAGTAACCCAAGATTTGACCATTAGAAAGCTGCAAATTAAGTCATAAGATATTTGCAAGGCACAAAAGATCACATCCTTACCTATGATCATCTTGAAGTGATTGGATATTCAAATTCAGATTTTGCTGGTTATGTGGATACTAGAAAATCTACATTTGGCTATATATATATCTTCTAGTCAGAGGAGCAATATCAAGGAAGAGTGCGAAGTAGTCAATAATTGTTGCATTCACTATGAAAGCTGAATTTGTGGCGTGCTTTGAGGCCATGGTTTAGGCTAAGTGGTTGCAAAACTTTATTTCAGGACTTGGAATAGTCGACATTATTGCCAGGCCGCTAAAAATTTATTATGATAATTCGGCAGCAGTTTTATTTTCTAAAAACAACAAGTATTCCCAAGGTGTTAAACATATGGAATTGAAATAATTTTTTGTTAAAAAAAAGGGGTTCAGAAATGTAGAGTGTCCATTGAGCACATTAGCACTAATCTTATGATTGCTGACCCTTTGACTAAGGGATTACTACCCAAACTATTTATAGGCCATATTGACAATATGGGCATTATTGCTGAGTAGACATTAGTGCATATTATGATGACGTTTATGTTTTAATGTAATTGACATTCTGAGCTCATTATTAAATTTGTTTCTGATTTACTTTTTTTCGAATGTGTATATTGAATTGAATGGAACGATGATAATAGTTTTTGTCTTAAATAGTCATTATTTTTGGATCAATTATGTGTTTCCCATTTATTGATCATTTCATGGACAAGACTAACTTTGTAGTATATGGAAGGGTGTTGGGCCCCGAACCTTTCTTGGAAGTTAGGACTATTAAATGAGAAGTTGTTCATGATTATTCATGTATAAAGAAA
>JANZXV010000004.1:17490986-17501690 GCA_027576455.1 Erythroxylum roigii | reverse complement strand
CTTAGTTATTATTTTATTTGATATTAATTGAGTTAATAATTTATTAGTGATTAGTTTAATTAGTAGATTTAGTAGAAGACTCCAAAACCCCCTTTTAATTAAATTCATTCGTTCTTTGGCATTTGAATAAAATCAATTTATTCCATTCTCTGTGGATCGACTCCATTTATCACTGTGCGCAATTTATATTTATTTGGTGTTTGGGAATTATTTTTGGTGGATTCGAAACCATTCAAGTATTAAAGTAATAAAATAGTGAATGCTAAATGAACTATGAAAAGATAATAAAGAAACAGTCAATTAAGCTAACAAAGTAATAAGTTCAGTAAATAAACAAGAAACACTACAACAGATGAATAACAAAGCAAGCAAACAGAGATCGGGTGAATAAGGTGTAGTGGTTTCCTGTCCCTCTCAAGCTTCCCACATTATCTCTCACCTTCTACTTCATCTTGTTATCACCAGATGGTCAAAGGCTTGGTTCTACTTCCAACTCTCTGCCATGTTTCTCTAGGTTTATGGTTTCGAGCCATCACCACTGCACTTTTCTTTTTTATTTCTCTTTTCATGTAAAGTTTACATGACTTTCCCTTCAACCTTCATGCAAAATTCAAAACTTATCTAATTAACATTTATGCAGTATTTATACCATTTCCGCTCAATTTATCTCACATTTGGATCAAAACACAAGAATTTGTAACCAAATTAAGATATGAAGGCAATTAAAAGTAATAGGAAATAGACACGACATTAGGGACATGCTTAAATTCCCAGTTGACTCTCTTGCATATGTGTTTTATGAAAAAGCAAATACAACAACACCCAGTAAGAGTCCCACTGAGTGCGGGATATAGGGAGGTCAAATAGTATGCAGCCTTACCTCTACCAAATAGAGAGACTGTTTTTGAAGATGCAAATGAATCTCATAATCACCTATTCTTTGATTATGATCACTCCTTAGTCCTATGGAGCAACATGCTTGGGATTTTCAATCTTTGAAGTTCTAGCAATAAGTGGCTCAATATCCTAGCCTAGGCTGTGAATGTGAATATAAAATGCAGGGAAGATAGAAAATTCTTTAGAATGGGGTTTAGGATGCTAGTTTACTAGATTTGGAGAGAAAGGAATTCCAAGATATTTGAGAATAAAATGCCAAATAGTAATGCAAGTTTGAATAGAATTATTCTCAAAATTCAAATGATGGCCTTAGCTAAAGGGATTGGTTCTAAAATATCATCTAGACTACATTAGAAACTATCCTTGTAAGCTCATAACCTATGTATCTTTGTCCTAATGGTATTAATTACTAATATAGCTATGGGTGGAGAAGAGGTCTCAAGGTCATCATTTGTTTGTGTTGGTTATATAGTCTACTTTCTCTAAGCAAAATTTTGTCTTAGTTAAAGATCTAATACGAAAATCAAGAGAAGTTGAGAGGGAATTAAGGAGGAGTTAAAAAGTGAAGCATCCTTAAGAGATAAAAGAGAAGATTAAGGAGGAGGCCAGAAGAAGACTAATAGTAAGAGTCAAGGAAAAGGGATTAACCACCTAGTTTAGAAATTGTTATTAGTATTATAATCCATTTTTACATTATTTATTTTGTCAAGTATGAAATTTTTTATGTTGATGGTACTATAATCAAAATTTCATTCTTTGCAAAACATGTTAAATTATTGTTTAAGAAAAAACATTTCTCTTTCGTAGCACATACAAGTGATTGACAATTCAATTCATTGATATTTTTCAATAAAGGATTCAATTCATTGGTAAGTTAACATCCTTTTACTTGTTTAAGTAAATGATGGAAATGGGGGAAAAAAAAAGCTAATCGGGAATTCCCAGAGGTAATCGCATGCATGCTTGCTCCTTAAAAGATGACAATACCAACCTTAAGGTGCCATGCAAAACTTTAAAGATTCAACACTCAAAATCCTCCTCTTTACAATGACATTATAATTAAGGTTTTTCTTCGTTTTACCATGAGCTCAATTAAAAAGCATGAGTGAGAATTTACCTTATTTAACGGTACATTAGGGATGGAAAAGAGTCCGGGCTTGGCCTAGCCTGACTGACTCAACCTTAAGTCATTTGGCCTGGCTCGAATTGACCAACCTTGGGCTGACTAGTAAAGGCAAAATGACGTAATTTAACCTTTTATTCAAATAATAATAATTTCAGATCGGTTCATTGTCATCCCTAATACATTATTGTGATGTGAATTTCTATGAATTCAATTGTTTGTATATAAGATAATCTTTAATTATATTTTTAAGTCTAGTAAATTAATTTGGAAGTCGTGTCAACTAACCTTACATTAGAGACGAAAGATTAAGCGCACCAGCTTCGTGAATGAATTGACCCCACCATTGCGACTAAAATTGTAGAAATTGCAATGGGCGGGTTAAGTCGAGTCTTGGCCTGTCCAAGCTCGAGATAGCGGACCCTACTCCTATCTCTCAGAACTTGAGATAGTATGAGCTGAGCTCGAGCTTGACTCTATCCAATTCGAACCATTTCTTTAAATTAAAAATATAAAAATCACGTCGTTCTCTTCAAAGTGACGTCATTTTAAATCGAGCCGACCTGCACAACTTAAGTCTGAGGTCATCTTAAGGCCTATTGTTTTGCTTATATATTTTAGCCTCGAATCGAGCTAGACCTGGTCAAATTTTTTTATGAAATTGCTTTAACCCAAACAAATTAGGAAAGCCATCCGCTTTCGATTCGAGGTGGACTTGGTCAAATTTTTTATGAAATTGCTTTGACCCGGACAAATTGTGAAAGCCCTCCGCTCGGTTCAAAGTGGACTCATGACCAAATGCGTCGACCGCGATTTTTTTCATATTTTATGAGAACCTATCAAATTCAACAGATTATGCAGATAATTTTAATCTTTGCAAATGACAAAAGTATCCCCGAACTCCCTGACCGATGTAATTTAAGAAATGCTATGGAGCCTTGCAGAAGGGTCCCACGGCCCACATCACGGAGCCGCCCCTGAAATTCGCAGACTTTGCTGCTTTCTTCTAATGAAACATTGTACCGTGATACGCACGCTTACTCCTGACTGCACTTAAGAGACTCGCGATGCCACATCTACCCTCAAAAGCTGAGGACATTATGGTAAATTGCTTTGTTTGCATTTCGTAGTTGCGTGTGAAATGGGAAAGAAGAAAGCACTTGTTTTATTATTTGTTAATTTGATTAAAATTTTCTAGACTAATTATTATTACATTTCGACACCGGACCGGAAGAGAAGGAAAACCGCAAAATATCTATACATACATATATGTATATATATATACTTGAGCGAGGAAGAGTAAGACGAGCTGCAACCACAGATGGGAGGAACATATTTTTCTTAAAGAGAAAAAAATAATAAAAGATTGCAAGTGTTTTGTGTGTTGTAAACAGATGCCGGACAGTAGTAATAAGAGCAATGCAGTCTCGTCTGATCAATCGGCTCGTAACATTGAAGGTATCATCCATTTCTTTTCTTTTTCTTGTTTACTTTTTGCAAAAAGGATCTATTCGTTGTTGTTAATATCTTTTGTCTTCTATCCCGTTATCATTTTTAAGATTGTATAAGGTATTTTGATTGTCGGATTACGTGATCAGAGTTGCAATGCTACTTGTGTTTATCTTTATTGCTTTATCGCTAGTTCTTTTCGGTTTATTCTTGATTTCATTTTTACTTTGTTTTTCATTTAGGAAAGGATTTCTTTAACTTGCTTGAACTCCCTCTGTTCTGGAAATTCTCAGACGATTGATGTGGTTGATGTTTCCTTTGATCATTAATGCAATGCCAATTCGGTCCTTGATTGATTAGAATCACTGTGTTTTTCTTTAAATGTTTAATTCGTTTTTTTTTGTTTTTCTTTTCCAGTTTTTCTCTTTTAATGTGCGGAATGTGGGTTTGGTGCTGTGTAACCACCCCGTATTAAAGATGAAAGCTTTTTAAAGGTTGGATCAGAGTTGATAATTTGATCTATATGCGCCTTTCTTTGAGACTGTTTAAGAAATTCATTCGATGATTGATGTCAAGTTGGATTTTGGATATCGTTGGTTTCATCAATTAAGTTAAGCATGGGTAGGTCCGGAGATGGAAAGATTTTGTTATTGACTTGGGCTTTTACAGAAGCTTTTTGGAGGCTGAAAATCCATGACACTCCGGATCAAGGTGGTGTGGCTCAATCAAGCCCATACCCAGATCGTCCAGGTGAACGAGATTGTCTATACTATTTAAGGACGGGGCAGTGCCGTTATGGAAAGAATTGTCGCTATAATCACCCTCCTTATTCCGCACTGGTATATTTGGTTTTCTCTTTCCTTCACATTTTCATTCTCCTTGTTTTTCACATAGATGGTTGAATTGATCTGTTTAAATTTACGTGAATTATGCAATCATCTTGGTTAATTGATGGCTAAATCTTATTAACCTGGTTTTTAAAAACTCCATTTCCCTGTTTAGGGCACAGAAGAACTTCCTCTCAGAGATGGACAACCGGACTGCGAGGTAAGTTCTACTGTAATGCGTGCTTTGAGGGAAAGGTTTACAATAAGGCTGGGAATCCACCAAGCCAGTGGCCTTGCATTGAGCATTTGCTTTGGAAGCCTACTTCCTCTTGATTACGCAGAGAACTTCTGGAACTGGAAACTTATGCCTTTGGAAGAAGAGCATCAACTTGTTGGTGTCTGTGTGGGGTTGTTTTCCACCTTCAAGCATAGAAAATTGAGATTTAATTTTATTTTGTATAATGCTAGAAAACTATCAAACCCAGAACATGATCCTGCAAAGTCTTTTAAGGAATGTCTACTGACTAGATAATAGACACTATACACAACATAAGACTTCTTTCCCTACAGTATTCAGGCTTAGCCTCAAACCCTGTCTACGTTCAATGTATTAATGTCAGGAACAACTGTTTTCATTATGCAAAATCTATCTGATGGTTTCTTAGATTAGTTGCTCTAGAAAATAATAACTTTCAGTACTCCAGGTTATGGAACAATCCATGTTGAAGTTCCTGCTCTTCAGAATATTCCCCCATCCCCAATGCACACAAAAATAGAAAGAAGCCAGGAAAAAGGGACCTGGCTCCTTGGCTACTGCTAGGGCATAATAATCCTTTGGGATTGTTCTTCCGGGTGACCAAATGAGTCATGCTACAAAATACATGTCTAGAATCTGTTTGGCAGAATTAGTAAATCATTAGACATAATATACTTGCTATAACTTAGGCTTCCCCTTTTTCTAGCCACCGTAATTGTGCTGCTGTGTTCAAGTCTAATCATAGGTGTCCTAATTCCCTGGTCAAGGATTAACCAATTCAAGTATGCTTGGAACAGTTTCATTGAAGCTACCTGATATTGCTGCTTGCCAATTCTTTCTCTAAGAACAGTACCAACAAGTGGCTGTTATTTTCCATGCAGAAAGATACTTTGCTTTATCTTATATCTTCTTGAGATGAGATTCAAACTTTGCATGTCATGCATTCCTTTACCTGTCCATCGGGTGGTGAGAGGTTTCACTTTGGACACAGGTTTGAAGTATGCATGTACACGTGCAAATTGATCTGAATAACATGTGTGTTGAATTCTTGAGGGAAACCTGCTTAAATCTAAAAACTAGTCAACCATGAGCTTTTTGATGGGTCTTGTGTCTGTGAAGAAAGTTGGAAACGTAGTGGAAATTCTACAAGCTGGTTCTAGAGTCCCCTTTTTGACTTGGTAGATGAAATGCCTAACTGCTAACCTTGGTTTAGTGTTTTTTTTAACAAAATCTGGATTGCAGTATTACTTAAAGACAGGGACGTGTAAATATGGATCTGCCTGTAAATTTCATCACCCAAAGGATAGGAATGGTGCAGGACCAATTTCATTTAATATTCTAGGTCTACCCATGCGCCAGGTCTTTAATTCTATCCTTATTTACATTAATATTGCTAAATCACCATTACAGCATTCTAACTAGAGTAATGTATATATGCATATTACAGGATGAAAATTCATGTCCTTATTACATGAAGACAGGCTCATGTAAGTTTGGAGTTGCGTGCAAATTCAATCATCCCCAGCCTTCATCAGTTGGAAATGGCTCGCCTCAAGGTGGACCTGTTACCTTTGGCTCCACTGGGCCGTCAATGATTCCTCCGTCAAGTCTGCCCTTTGTAGATTTTCCCACTTGGTCAATACGAAGGGCACCTTATGCCTCTATCCCACATTTACAAAATCTACAGGTCTACATGGCTGTTGTAGTTTCTCCTCCTCAAGGTGTTCTTCATGCTCATGGCTGGAACACCTATATGGTAAGTACATGATTGTGGAATCTTCATTTTGCTAGAAATTTGTAACTTCAGTTGTAAAGCTCTGTTCTCTGATCATTATCATCACTTTAGTTTCTGCAAATTATATACTGATGGATGAATCCTGGCATGTTCAAGTTAGTACCTCTTTGGTATTTTCTTTTCCTTTTATAAATTTCTTCTTTGGAGGTGCATTAGTGGCAGATCTTGGCTGTTGATGAAATTTTTAGTGATGTTTGTTTAGTGTATGCATGCAAAAGGACAATGTTAGTTCGTACCAGAAGTTTCTTTCCTGACAGTAAGAAGCAAATACTGGAATTGCTCCCTTAATCTGGGATAATGTGCACACTAAATGCCATTTCCTCTGTTGGTAATATCGCCATGTAAGATGTCTCACATGTTGCAACTTACTAGCTTGCGTGTAATGTGGTATCAAGAGATGTAGCCCCTGCTTAGACTAAATGTTTAGTTGGAACTAGTTTTGTTTTTGCTGTCATATATAGTTGTTTGTAATTTTGTTCTCTTTTAACTTGAAGTTTACTGGAACAACTCTTACTAAGTTTGTCTTGGATTAGGGCATTTGTTTTTATGTTCTATTGATATCTTTATTTGTTTTTCATTAGGGAAACTTGGGCCCTCCTTCTCCCCGTACCTTGGGTACCAATCTTGTCTACAGCCCTCGAAATCAAGTTGACTTATGTTCCAATGAACAAGTGCATTTTTCATCAACAGACAATTTTAATCTACCTGAAAGACCCGATCAGCCAGAATGTAAGCATTTCATGAGCATTGGTACCTGCAAATATGGATCTGTCTGCAAGTACCATCACCCAACAGAGAGGGTTGCTCAGCTAGCAAACAGTATCAGTCCACTTGGGCTCCCTTCAAGGCCTGTAAGTTAATGTTTATCTCATGTTGGGATCACATTGATAGCTGTTGTAACAGCTGAAACCTATTCAAAGTTAGTCGGGAAGATGAGATGATGGAAGTCCATCTTGTTTTGTAACAGATTGGTCTTAATTTTGGCGACTAAATCAGCAAGTTGTTGGAAACTATTAGAGCAACCTGTTGGTTAAGAATCTTACGATTACTTATACTTTCGTATGCATGGACAAGCTGTATGTTCAAACTACATTATGTACGGAATTGCATGTTTGGCCTAATTTGCAGATATGATCATCCATTCCCTGGCCTTCCTTATGGCTATGGTCTGAGCCTAACACCTTTATCGATGTTTGATTCATCTGCCTTAACTTATCCAAGAATATCAATTGTTTCATCTGATACCCCGCCCTTGCTAAAATCACCTAATTGGGATGAGCATTCCGAAGATGCAAGCAACAAAATTCTAGTATCAGACACAAATATGCAGACTTCAGATGATTCAACTGAAACAACTGGTTCTCCACCACCGCACTTCTCTTGGTCCTCATCAGATTCTTCACACGATTAATTTCGAGTTTTAAGGAAAATACACCCCTTTTTGTACGTTTTCCATTTTGATGACCAACACTTTTGGAAGGAGTCTTCGTAAAATGTACCTGTAACCATCTCATGTGGTGCTGCGGCATGTGATATGTTCGAATTGAAATGTACTTGGCAGAAGCTGGCGATAATAGAAGGGCATTTTTGTTGTAAATAGATTGAAGATGACCATTATGATATTAGATTCATTTAATATTTCCTGTTTTACTTTTATTACTATACTGCTATTACCTAATAGCTCGTATAAAACCAAGCTACTTGCCATGTATATTTTGTCCTTGATTTGGCAAATTTAAGAAATTTCAGTTCATCAGATTAAACATTAAAAGCTGAAGCCTAATATTAGTTAAAACTTTTCTTTTCAAGACTAGATGATTGGTAATTGGAAACTGGTTAGTATGTTCTTGGATATTGAATGGTATTCACTAAATTACTTAGATTGGACAAATTAATTTTACTTAATTAAATATATTTCTATAATATTGTGAATCAAAAATTATTTTATTGATTAATTAATATTTATATTAATTAGTACATTCTATAGAATTTCAATGTTATTAATTTATAGTAATTTTACTTTATCCCTATGTATTACCAAGAAAAACTAAGAATATTTTATTTCTAAAAAAAAACTAAGAATATTTTCAAATTCAGCAAAGTTCAAATGATTGATGTTTGGTATAGTTTGAATGAAGGAGCCATTTGTTTCTATCAATAATGCTATGTTATATACATTATTTAATTTTCTAGAATGCTTTAATATCCTATTTATTAACGGTGACAATACAGTGGGCCTAACTTAATATTTTTTTTTAATAGTCTGAGTCCAAATTGAAACATGGAAGACCTCGAACAATCGATCTAAATTCAATTTTGATTCAAGTTAGACCAAAAAGCTTGAGCCCTAGTGAGTTTCTTTTTTTTTTTTCTTCCGTATTTAGAGCCTAAATGACCTAAAGCCTGGCTTTTCTAAATTACATCAGAATCTAGTAATTTCAAGTTTTACCTGTTAATTTTCAACTAAACAATGCCTGACCCTTTAACCACCTCTACTACGCATTTGAAGATTGATCACTTAACTATTTTGTTCTACATTTCAATCATGAGATGACACGAACTCTTGGAACAAGAGTATAAAATAAGTTCTTATTCCAAAGAGTATGCCAATAAAAGATCAAATAGAATGAAATAAAAATCCCATTTTCTTTTACATACTTTCTTATTATGTTCCATCATTTTATCATAAACATTGAGCATAATTTGAGCATTACTTAATCATCCTAGAAATTAATCTCTTAATCCCAAGGTAGAAACGCCAAAGACTATCAATCACATAACTTTTAACTTATCGACAATTCTAAGTGGTTTTTATTGCTTCTATTAGAAGTGACCATGGTCGGAAATTTGAAAATGAAAAGTTTAAAACCTTTTGTAAAAATAATGGTATCTTTCACAATTTTTCTTCACCAAGAACCGTTCAACAAAATGGAGTTATTGAAATGAAAAATAGGAACTTAAAAGAAATTGCTAGAACCACAATCAATGAGTGTGATCTTCCTAAGTATTTTTGGTTGAAGGCAATGTAACATTTCAATTGAGTCTATATAAGAACAACCTTACATAAAACCCCATATGAACTTTAGCATGAAAAAAAATCCAAAAATCAATTACTTCAAAGTTTTTGTTTGGGAAAATTTCATTCCATAATGAATGAAGGGATTTTTCTTGGGTATTATTTAACTACCAAAGCATATAGGGTGTCTAATAAGAAGAGCCTTAATATTGAAGTATCTATGCATGATATTTTTAATGAATCTAACCATTTTACATCCAACAAAGATCTTGAAGATGATGATACAGGTATATCTAGAGAGCTATAGTCATTAGCCTTTGAAGGATAAAAAAGTGATCACTAACAAATCACTTATGAACTCATTGCTGAACCAAGTGAGGGAAACAAGAAGGATGACGAACTTCCAAGAGATTTGAAATTCGAAAAACTCCATCGTCCTAATCAAATTTTATGTGATTTTTAACTAATAGTAAACACTAGATCCCATCTCAATGATATATCTCATCTCGCTTTTATTTCTCAAGTTGAACCTAAAACAATACAAGAGACCCTTAATGATGAAAGTTGGGTTATTGCTATGAATGAGAAATTGAACCAATTTGAGACAAATATTGGTATTTGTTGTCAAACGCATAGAAAATAATATCTTATTTCTACCATCAATTAATTAACAACTTAGTATAGGGTGAAATAAGAGTCGATCCCGCAAGGAGAGTACTTTTTATTAAAATTTCATTCTAAATGCAAATGAATGTTTTTACTAATTAAGATCATCAATAAGTAAGTGTATGAAATTACAATTCCAAACAAACTAAAACTTGTTTAGAAAAATTCATCCCACTAAAACAATGTGAAAACCACCTATAATTTAATGTCTAAATTAGCTCAAACTTAAGCACAACTAGTACCCATGTTATTTACCAAATTTAACCCCATTAAATCAGAAAATCATGATCATGAAACAAAATAAATCAGATCTAGAATTTGCACACTAAAATAACATGTCATTCACTAGTTTCACCTAATTAAACTTTAAAGATTGTATCCATTGAATTACCCAACACGTGAGCTATTATTTATCATGTCTTTGGCCCTTTAAAAAAGATAAAATCAGGCCGGAAAATTAGAAAATCAAAACTGAATGCACAGCTCAAAAACATGATGTAAACAATGCAAATTCAGCTTCTTTGAACATTCATGAGCGCTCCTTTCATGTTCAATTTAATCTCATCATCTTTCACTTGAATTTCCAAGGATACTAGACTTAAAAGCTTGTCAAAATCATGCTGAGAAGATGGGAAAATAGCAGCAAACCTTCAGATCTAAGATTATATTGCATAA
>JANZXV010000004.1:17480585-17490886 GCA_027576455.1 Erythroxylum roigii | reverse complement strand
ACTAAGCAAAATTGTCGAAAATCCTAAACCCTAGGGCCATTCACGCATGCTGATTTTTTTCCAAGCCTCCAATACTCTTCCTCTTTCCCTTCTTTCCTACACAAGTCACTCTTCACCACCATTTGTAACCAAGAAAGGAAAAACCCTAACAAAAACACCAATAAATTTCGAAATCCTCTCACTTTATATTAAACCCAAGACATCATCTTCTTGCTTATAGAGAAACCTAACAACAAAACTCTTTCTTTTCTTATTCTCTCTCTAGAAACTCTTCCAACCATCCAAGTTAAGTATGAAAGACAAACCTCTAACAATCAAGCTATGAAATTCGAATTTTCCTTACCTATGGAGTGACCCACAAAATCTGGTTTGTTTCTTAGAAGATGAAACTCTTTCTAGCCTAACCTTCTTCTTCTTCTTCTTCTTCTTCTTTCTTGATGGCCGAATCTCACTCTTCTATTTCTCTTTGGCCGAAAGTCTCCTTTCTTTTCTCTTCTCTTAGGTGAGTTTCGGTGGTCTTCTCTCTTACAAGACTAAGATAACTTGTTTTCTAACTTAATACCTAAGCTAAAGAAAACGACAACATCCTAAGCCCTCTTCAATTTCGTAAGCTTCTCCTCCAAGTCTTTAGTTTTTGCATTTCTTTACCTAATTAACTTAATCCTTCATTTATACTTAAGCCCAACCCCAAAACTACTTTTCCCTTCTTAATATTTTACAATTTCATGGGCTCCCATTTAAAAGCCATTTAAAAGCCCAATTGCTTCCTTTCTTTTTCATTTTACTTTATTTCTTTTCTTTTTCATTCTCCTTTAAATGAAACCTAATGGACCCTAGCCCATTTGCTTCATCTTTCCCTCCTTACAATTTAAACTTTCCCAAATTTCCATCTTTCCCTCCTTAACACTTAAACTTTGTGGGCTGAAAATTTGTGGGCTTCTCCTAGCTAAATTCTTCCTTCCTCATTTAACTACTTAATATGCTATTTACAAGACTACAAAGCCCACTTCTTCTTCATTTAAAAGATATGTCAAAGGCCACAAGCCCACTTGATTTACCTAAGGCTTAAAACCATACACCATTTCCTCATGGGCTCTTTCAATTCAACTTATGGTTTTAAAGTCTAACACCTTATAAAACAAAAACTCTAATTTAACTAAATTCTTCAATTTAATTTCTAAAATCCATACAAACTCTAATTAAATAATCCCCCATTTAATCTCATATAACTCTTTTTAATACTAACAATGCATCACAAAATAATAATTTCTCAACAAATCGAATTTCACTCAATCCCTTCATTTAATAATCATAACCTAATCAATAAAATCCTTAATTTATTCCAACCAAATTAAAAATCATCAAATTAAACCTCAAAATAATTTACACAACTTTTTTTTTACCAAAGGAAAGGAATCGGGGCCCAATAGGTTTTCTAATTGCATTATAGTATCTAAATAACTCCATAAACATACCCAATCACAAACCAAGTATACATGACTAGTTCCTAGGCATAGATTAATCATAATTAAGTGAATACATAAAATATATGCAACTGGATAACAATTTGCACATTAGATAACTTCTCAAGAGAACACCACAAAACCAGATTAATGTCTCAAACACTCAACTCTAGTAATTCATAGAATGAGAAAATGTATAATGAGGTGAAATAAATCATATGTAAATATCTAAACTTAGCAGTACTCAATTGGGAAGAAACGGGATATGTACAGTCTGAACACTTCAAGTCATCTTTGAAAGTTTCCTCATTCTTCCCATAAATCAGCTTTACTTCATGACCTCTAAAATTCTAGATTCAAGTACCTATTTCAATCAGGTTATTCTCAAATGAATTTTGCAATTTTGTGTAATCTTTGCTCAATTGGTGATTCCATTAAAACCTAATCTCAATTGTTTCCATGTTTATGTTTGCTTATTCATTCATTTTTTAGTATTAAAATTTCAATTGCACCAGTTTAGCATTTAGGGTAAATTAGGGTTTTAAAAATTGGAAAATATCTAATTTCATGTGAATTGCACTGAATTTTTTAAAATTGAAGTATCCTTAAGTCAATTTATGAATAATTTAAGCTTTATTTAACTCTCATTTTCTTTAACTTATGCTTAATTCTTTTTAATTGAAATTTATAATATTTATGTCTAAGTCAAATTTGGGGATTTCCTTATTATGCATTGCTTTTCAAAATTAAAGGTTTCTTCATTGAATTTTTTTATTGATTTAAAATTCTTTTACTATGAATTTTTTATATTATGTTTAATTTTATCCAAATCGAAAGTTTTCATCTTTTTTGTCTATATGAGAATTGGGAATTTCTTCTTTATCGATTACTTTTCAAAATTGAATTCCCTTTAATTCAATTGATGATTGGTTTAAGCCTTTTTTTTATTGTGAACTACCTTACACTATGTTTAATTTTATCCAAATCAAACTTTTGATCACTTCACCTAAATGATAATTGTAGATTTCTTATTTATGCATTAAGTCTCAAAATTAAACGTTTGTTCATTTGAATGAACTTTGTCTCAAAGCCTTTTAACTACAAATTGATTTAAATTGCATCTATTTTTAGTATAAATCATCATTTGATTATCTATACCATGTATGTTAACTTTCTACTTTAAATTTGTAAACTTGAGATTATATTAGTAATATCTTCTCTATCTTATAAGCAATCCTTCAAATCTAGCCTCTATTCTGTTTTCAAACATTTTCCTTTGTTTTTAATCTTTCTATAAACTTATGGCAAGGACTAGAGGGCCTGAATCTTATACTTAGGACTCTCATATGAGGTAGAGTTATCAACTCATCCTTTAGGACTCTTAAGATTTGATCATAATCTCCGACCCCTCCTCCTCCCATGCCTCCTAGTAAGGATGAGTATTTTGATAGTACTTCCCTTCGATTCTAAGATTATGTTTTCCAAGAACTACAAACCGTATTGTTTCCCATACTAGTCTAGACTAATTTAAGGATTATAATCTTATTTAGTATTTCATTAATCAAGGGTAAGAATCCCTTCTAACCAAAACTTATTGCATTAGCCCTTCCATTGTTCAATTATTCTATATCAATCTCCATCCTAAGGTGATTGGTGGTGACACTTATATTTTCTTGAAAGTCCATTATGTCAAAATTCGTCTCACTTACCACATTGTGAAGCAAGTTTGATTCTTTTAGAGACATCACAATGCATCTCTTAACAACTTATATAATTTTATTGAGTCTCATCTGCCCCCTAAATGTAGTTGATTTTTTTTAATGTTTATTAGAAAGGGGAAGATAAATGGAAATGTTATAATTCAAGGATAGTACATAGATTTTGTATATTCTATATGATGGACATATTTATATATTCTTTTTGACTATATATACACTTGTTATATCTTGCTCTTAAAATTGTATTATGGTTTTAATATGATTTATATTTTAGGCACGAATATTAAGGAGCTAATTATTATCTTGATATCAGTTTTGATTAATTTCTTGTATTTTTTTTGAAAAGTTAAATAATATATTAATTTTCAAAGAAATGGATGAATATCTTACACAAAGAGCGAGTATTACAAAAGGTTCCTCATTCATTTACCCAAAGATAAAAATAGTGACGTAAACCTCGACTAGCCTCCATATCCATATTCCACTAATGTATTACTTATGTTCCTTCTTTCAAATGCTCTAACTAGGTAAGCTCCATATTCGTGCCATTTCCAAGGTGCATATCCTTTTTATGTTATGGACTAATATTTGTTCTCTTGTTTTGTTTATGATTTCTTAAGTCACAACTTCCTCCTTTGTCCCTTTATCAAATACTCACTAGTTTCTCTCTAATACATACACACACTATTACATAGTGTAATTTTAGGAACTTGTCAATCTGGGTCTTTCTTATTCTTGTTCTTGCTTTTAGAATAAAAAGTTAGTTGATAGGTGTAAATTGTACTATGTTTTGCTAGATGTTTAAGTGTGTTTTAAAGTGTTTCTTAGATGATTATCATGTGTATAGACTTACTTTTATGTTATTGTAGTGTTTATATGTATTATAAGTGTTATGTAGTTTAGAGCATGATTTTGGATCTTAATCTTATGTTCTTAAGGTATTTTGATGTTCTTGTTAGTGAATGAAACTGGATAAATGAAGATTGAAGGAAGCTAGAACATGCTTGGGTTAAAAGGCAGAGTCACGATTGTGTATACAGTGCCACGATCGTGACATGAGACTTTTCTCCAGTGTCACAATCATGACAGAAGGATTTTTTTCTCTAGGGTAACAATCGTGATGGAAACTTATTAGACATAGGATTTGCCATCTATTTTGAAGTTAAGAGGTATTTTTGGAACAAAATGACTTAGTTAAGCCCTAAATTGAGACCTAAATCCCACATTTACTATAAAAGAACATAAAGAGACCAAAAAGAGTAGCTTCCATCTTACCAAATTAGGACTAATCAAGGAAGATCAAGAAGGGAGCATTGCAAAGTTCCAATTGTTACAACATTTCCAGATTAGCGTAACTTAAGTTCTTTCTTCTGTCCGTTATTTATTTCTTTAAACTTGATATATGAACTAGGTTTGAAGATGCTATAAATGTTTATGATGCTTTAATTTTTATATTAAGATTTGTTCTTGAGTTATTTTGGGACTTGATTATTATTGATTTCAATACAATGTTATGATGTTGTGGTATTTAAGTATGCTAATACTTCAACATCAAATTGAGAGAGTGAGTCCAAAGTAATCTGATTAAGTTGGGTAACAAGAGTTAGCGACCTAATAAGTCAGTAAATATCAAATTGATAGTCTTATAAAGAGAGATCATGTGTGAAAACTCAAATATTCGATAGATCATTTAAGAACTAGTTGAAAATGTTAGGCTATTTTTGTGAAATAAGAGATTGCAAAATATGGAATTTTATAACCAATTAGGGTTAATCAATTAGGTTTAAGTGATTAATTCTTAAGAGAGAATAATCAAACCCTTTGGAAGTCTAGAATCGACACCCAATTGAATCAATGGTGGATAAGGAAGCAAAATAATGATAGAACGAATCCTAGGCTTTCATACTTGACCATCCCTGTTTTATTATGGTAGCTTAATTATTAAGTGGTTAAGTGCTCAATTTTATTTGATTGTTGACATGTACTTAATTGATTGTTTAATTATTTCATAACACTTAGCAATTAATGATATGAAATTGCTTAAGATACTCATTTTGACTCATATGTGATTTTAGGCACAATTTGGAAGCAAAGAAGTTAAAGTGAGTCAAATACATGATATTTGGACCATTTATTGAAGATTAATTTTCACTTGTCTTCATGGAGCATGAAGAAGAAAGTTAAAAGAGCAAGGAAACACAAACAATGTTTGTGTTTCACGTTTGCATTTCAACGTTGTTGTAGAAACGCAAACAACATTTGCATTTTACGTAAACAACGTCTACGCAAATGTAGATGTTTCACGCCACAAACAAAATGCAGCCTGCAGATGCTGGAAGGAAGAGAAATGCTATTGTTGGGCATGTACAGTGGCAAAAGAATAAAAACAAAGAAGTAGCATGAGAGGAGGGGAGTGTATGTTTTAATAAGAATAAGACAGAAAAATCAAAACAGTAGCGAGAGGGAGGCAGTGACTTTTGGATGAAGCAATTTGAGAGTAACATAGGTGTTTTCGGTTAAAGGAGTTCGGGAACTTCGGGAGCTTTAGGAGAGCACAAAGATGGAGGCAAGCTCTCTGCCATGAGGAGACCCATAGAGGGGTTAGCTTCTTGACGCCAGCTTAGAGGCGACATTGACGCCGACGATCTAGTTATGCACTCTTTCTTTGTTTTTGTTGTTTATTTCTCTCTTTGGAAATTGATTGTGTTATCCTATGTTAATTGATTTGGGTTTTATGTATGGATAATTGTATTCTCGTTATTGTTGAATTATTTGTGTATGAACCCATTAGGTATTGTGAAAAGATGATTTTAATGTGTTAATTGGATCGTTTATTTGCAAACCCATTGCTAGAATTTTGATATAATCCGTAATTGTTATGTTGAAATTCATGTGTAGTGACTAATAATTCGTAATCATTAGGGATAACATAACTTAGGTCAAATGATGCGTCGTATATAGTTATTGCCTTAATTAATCTGTTTTCTTAATTTGTAATGCTATTACCCAATTGAATCTGGAGATTGTATCCTAGGTTATTTCATAGTTAGGTTTAATTAACGATCGTATCTTAATTAAACACTACCTAATGGAAAAATCGGGTTAATTATTAACCCACGATTAATAGTTTCTATAAGAGGTTTGAGAACAATAAATCATTGAAAAATGTTTAAATAGGGTGTAGGCCAAGATTGAGCCAAAGCACTGGATTTCTAATGAATTCACCACTTTCTTTATTTTTCGTATGTTTTCTTCAATTTGTTTTTGTTAGGTTAGTTTTATTTTATTTTCTTATTTCTAAAACCAAAACCCACTAAACCTAAACACTGATTAATTTCATTTCAACAACTTTACACACTCTCTGTGGGATCGACCTAGACTTACCATTTCTATTGTAGTAGTCTAATTTATTTTGACTAGCGTTATGATGCTCTATCAAATTTGGCACCATTACTGGAGAATACGATGTTTTTAGTTTTTATTTATGATTTTAATTGGTGTTTTTAATATATTTATTTGTAAGTGGTTTCTTTTCAGTTATTTCGTGATCCTTTCATTATTATATTTCGTGTTTGAGATTTTAAAAAATAAAAATATCATGGATGGAAATAATTTTTACTTTATCTCTTACTCTTAATCCTATAACCAAGGTTGGACTAATTAATCTAACCTTAGTTATGGATGGGATAATTAACAAAGTTACTTCCATAATAGTTTGTAGGATGCACAGTAATATCCGTACTAAACCTAACTATTTCAATTAGAAAACAACTCTAGCTAAACCTAATGATTTCAATCAAACTACTAAACGTGTTAATTTATGGTCCTTAGCTTGACCTGCATTCATGGAGGCACCTTAATTGTTAGAATAGAAGGAAATCACTTCCTTGTCTTTAGGAATTGCTCCTTCGAGATATAGCTAGCAATGATGCCCATTGACCTTAAAAGTTTCCTTATTAGGATTTTCTAGTTTGAGGGCTCCATGATCGAAAACTTGAATGACCATAAAAGGACCACTCCATTGAGACTCTAACTTACCTGGAAATAGCCTCAACCTTGAATTATATAGTAGAACTGCATCTCCTACTTTAAATTCCTTTTGTTTAATATGAGAATCTTGCCATTTCTTTACCTTTTCCTTATAGAGTTTGGTATTTTCGTACGCATTATAACAAAACTTTTCAAGTTCATCTAGTTGCAAAAGTTTTTTTTCGTCTGCTTACTTCCAATCAAAATTTAATTCTTTAATCGCCCAGTATGCTCAATGTTCTAGTTTGACCAAAAAATGGCAAGCTTTTCCATACACAAGCTTATAAGGAGTTATTCCAATAGGTGTTTTGAAAGTAGTCCTATAAGTCCATAAGGCATCGTCTAACTTTATTGCCCAATCCTTCCTGGAGTTGTTCACCGTCTTTTCCAAAATTCATTTCAGTTCTCGATTGACAACTTCCACTTGGCCACTAGTTTGTGGATGGTAAGGTGTAGCAACACGGTTTTACATTCCATATCTTTTTAAGAGAGCATCAAAAGATCTGTTGCCGAAATGTGTATCTCCATCATTTATTATCGTATATGGCATTTCAAACTGATTGAATAATTGTTTGATGAACTTTTGCACTACCTTTCCATCATTGGTTGGAGATGTCACTACTTTAGCCCAACATGAACCACTAGAATGTACAAGTTTCTTATTGAAGATGGGAAAGGACCCATAAATTCGATGCCCCATACATCAAAGACTTCCACTTCTAAAATGTTAGATAAATGCACCACATCTCTTTTGGATATGTTACCTATTCTCTGGCTTCAATCACCTTGTGCTACAAAAGTCTGAGCATCCTTAAACAATTGTAGCCAATAAAATCCACTCTCGAGTATCCGAGTCGCCATTTTGTTATGCTCCATAATGTCTAACATACTAACCTTCATGACATTGCTTTAAGATGTCCAACATTTTTTCCTTTGGAACACATTGTTGCATTAACCAATCAGCACATGCTTTATATAAAATTGGCTCATCCCATATATATCAGTTACAATCATGCAAGAATCTCTTCTTTATCGGTAAGATAAAACTGAACGAAGTGTACCACTTGTAGCATAATTTGCAATATCGGCAAACCATGGTGTAGTCAAACTTTTGAGTAGCATCAGGGTTTCATTGGGAAAATTTTCATTAATATCTGCGCTTGGCTTGTATTCCCCTCCTTTCAGTCTGGATACATGGTTTGTAACTGAATTTTTTCTCCCTTTTTATCTCTCACCTCTATATCAAATTCCTGTAAAAGTAACACCCATCAAATGAGCTTTGGTTTTGCATCTTTTTTGTTGAAAAGGTATTTGAATGCCGATTGATTAGTGAATATGATTACCTTTGACCCCAAAAGGTATTATCAAAATTTATCATACGCATACACTATTACAAGTAATTCCTTATCTGTAGTGGTGTAATTCAGTTGAGGTCCTGCAAGGGTCTTGCTGGCATAGTAAATCACATGCAACCTTTTATCTTTCCTTTGGCCTAATATACAACCTATAGCTTGGTCACTTGCATCACACATAACATAAAACGGAAGTGTCTAGTCTGGTGGTGATAGAATTGATGCTGATATTAATGCCTCCTTTAGTGGTGATGCTGTCGCCTGCAACCAAATATAAAAGATTTCACTCCCGTTAAAACAATTTAATGTAGTAGCGGCAAGCGGATATCGTTCCCACGAGGAATTTTGCGATTATGAAAATTACGAATTCAAACGGCACAAATAATGAAAAGGGGGTTTTTTGTAACTTACTGAAATAATAATGAAAATCAAATAAAATTGCAAATCGAAATAATTAAGTGGACAAGAAAATTAATTGAGCATAATTAAATTGAAATAAAAAGAAATAATAAACAAACTCCATAACTAGTCTATTAATAAAACTAACAAAATAACAATTGAAATTGTTCAACAATTAAAAGCAAGAAAACAGAAAATTAAAACAATCTTTGAATCCCTAATTAAAATTCTGAAAAAATTAAAAACAAGGAAACAGAAAATTAAATCAATTAAAGTCCCTAATCTAAGAATAAACTACTTAGCAATTGTAAAAAGAAATAAACCCTAAAACAAATTAAATCAGGTTTGGCAGCCCAAGCAGAAGGATGTTGCGACGTTGATCATTGCTGGAGAAATAAAGAAGAAATCAATTGCGGCAACTTTGTTGAACAATGAAGAAACGTGGACCAATGGAAAGACAAGAAGGATAGCCAAAGAGATTGACGTGCGTTGATGTTGAAAATAAAATCAAGAAGAAAATTGCTATGCGGCAGCCTGGGATGATGATGCGTCAATGCTACTGGAGACTTCAAGAGATAAACAATTGCGGTAGTCCAATAAAAGAAGATGATAGACGTCGATACTGTTGAAGGAATGAAGAACACAATGGAAAATCAAGTGAAGCAACCAATGGATAAAGAAAAGGCTTATGAGATGATGGGTGGCGACCAGAGACGTGGACCAGCGGCAGAGACCCAGTGAAAACTGAAAAGAGAATGAATATGCGTGGATGCTATGATTGTTTGAGAAATAAGAAGATTATAAATTGTGGCAACGTGAATAGAGAAGGAACCAAGGGTCAAAGGTGCGGCAATCTAGAAAATTAACAATTGAAAAGCAAGAAGAGAAGGTCCTCTGCTGGGAAAATAATCGTCCAATATATCCTCTGGTCTCCTGTGCAACCCTAAACCCATGTACCCCCGGCAATCACCAAGTCCTCTCCTCTTAATTGAATTCAATCTTTTTGTTATCTTGAATTTTCTTTATCCCAATTAGATTGGTCTTTTAATCTCGGTGGAAGACATCTTCAAAAGAAGTCTAGTAAATCTTGAATGCTCGTGTTCTAATTGAAGATAAATTCTGAAATTTTTGCTGACTCGGGATTTTGTCTTTATTTTTTCCCTTTTCAATCCATTTCTGTCTTTACGGCACAACGGGATGCACTATTATGGCAGATGGGTGGATGACAAACTCATATATTCATATATATTTTTATATCAGTTAGATGAGTTTTTGTCACTAAAATTAGTCTTTCTAGCTTTCTTTGATAAATATTTGAATTATCGTGCCTTACTTTTAAT
>JANZXV010000004.1:17409502-17421078 GCA_027576455.1 Erythroxylum roigii | reverse complement strand
CGACTTCTAGTTCTATTCTTTGTCCGCTTTCACAAGCTATTGGGTAACATGCATGAAAATACATATACCCTCATTAGACATTCTCATACAAACCTCATTTCTTAATACATAACATTACAAATTCTAGTTTATTCTTTAACCAACAGCACAGGTCTCATTCGTGAAGGCATAACTCTTTATGCATAGGTCCAATGTTTTTTCAAACTTTCCAGACCTCTAGGTAACATATAAATTCACATTTCTTCTTTTATGACCATGTCCTAATTCGGTCATTAAGGGAATCCAAATCTCTCAGTTACAATAAGCTTTAACATGCAGTCATAAGTTGGACCTTTCCCGACTCAAAACCTTATAACTCATTCATTTCTCATCCAATTAAGGTGATTCAAAACTTCATTTTCAATAGACTCATATGGCTATCACATATCCAAAGACGGTTCCAAAATGATGTAAATTGGATTTATTGTGATTTTTATAAGCTTGTCCTGGTTCTGTTCTCTTCTGTGTCACGAAGGTTAGCAATACCCTTCACTTATTCAGCCATATCTCACAGAATACTCATCCAATTAAAATTTCCTTTATACAACACTTAGGTGACACATTTTTGAGCATTTCATAAGAAGAACTCATCAGCCAATTCTGACTCTAAAGTCTTCAAACAATTAACTTTCATTTCGTGTTTCAATCCCGCTGGTATTCTGAACCAGTCTCAATTCGGGGCCTCTTTCATTTGTTTGGCTTACCCTAAAATAGTGAAAAAATTCAGGGAGACAATAGACATCTGTATTTACAACTTCTATGTTTTTAGTTTCTCCAAATTCACACGTTAAATAGCTCGAACAAAATGTAGAAAGGGGACCTACGATTCTGTCTCCGTTGACAGCTTAAACTTCAAAACCCTAGGTTTTGATTTAGCTCCTAAATCATCATAAAAATGAAATTTCTTCATGTTAATGTGTCATTAGACATCAAAGAACAAGAACCCATCATCGAAATTATCAAACCCATACATTCGATCAAATGGGTTTCATAAGAAGAGAGAAAAACTAAGTTTAAATCGATAGAACTAGGTGTCGGGATTGAGGCTTACCTTTTTGTACTAACCAAATGGCTTGATTCTTCTTCCCATCCTTGTTACAAGGGTTGAAAAGCTTGAGAGGGAACTTTCATGGAGGTTTCGTGGGCTAGAGAGAAGGAAGAAGACAATGTTTTGTCTTCTTTCTAACTAGCTTCTTATATAAGCCTCATTGACCATTAATTACAAAAATGCCACTCTTGTACTGGTTCTTTTAAAAATCCGCTCATACAATTTCCTGTGACCACCAAAAAAGTATTATACATTATTAATTTGATGTCACCAAAAATTATTATTCACTGTCCTGTGATTTTAATGACATTAGTCTCAAATACCGATTTATTTCGGTGTATTGGGTAAACTAGATACCGGGTGTTACAAAACATGGAGAAAGTAGAGAGAGAGAGAGGAGAGAGATAGGAGAAGACAATCGGCTAAATGTTGAAAGTAGAATGAAGTATATAAACATCCCTTCTAGAAGTTAAATACCTCACAGAAGCATTAAAGGTGGGAAAAATGTCAACTCATATACAACTAACACAAAAACACGATTGAGCATCTTCCAAACACAAACACAAATAAAAACCCAAAACGTAATAGAAAAATATAGCATAATAAAAGGAGAGTTTTTGAAAAATAGAAAAGAAGAATAGTACCAGTACAGGACACTAATAGTTGTAGATTGCATCGTGTTTCTATAGGTAGGTTAGTTTGTATTTAGTTGCTAATTTGATTGTTTAGTGCATGTTTAGGTTAGAATTGTGTTGGTTAGTGGATATTTGTGTTTTAAGTGTTTTATAGATTAGAGCATGCTTTGGAGTTTCAATTTTATATTTTTGAGGTGCCTTGATGTTTTTGCTAATGTTTCAGGGTAAAGAGTGGAAAACGAAGAACATTCGGAAAAGAACCAGGAGCTAACCTAGGGCCACGATCGTAATAGACGGATGATGGAGGTGCCACAATTGTAGCATAATCTGCCACAATCATGACAGAAGGCCAAAATCTTGGACATGATCGTGCCACTAAGGGCGACGATCGTGTCCTGCATGCAGACAAAAGCAGGGATGCTTATGATTTTAAGTTTTCGAGAGACTTTTCAGACCTTTCGGACTCGAAAAAGACCCTAGGGTTACCTTAATTGAAAAGACTATATAAAGGAAAGAGATGAAACCCTAAAGAGAGCTTCGTTCTTTGCCACTTTTGGAAAACCCTCAAAGAGAGAGAAAGAGGAGAAAGGAGCGAGTCTTCACAGCTACTACTCTTCCGAGGTGTCTAGATCCCCATTCTATTGTGTATTTCTTCCATCTTGTTGTTCTTTTCTTTGAATATGAATATGAACATGAATATATGTATGTATTTTTGTTTTGTTAAAATGTTTTTAACTTTCCTTCTAGATTTGACCTTGATTTAATGTTAATCTAGTTATTATTGTGTTATTGTGATTAGGTGTTGTGATTGATTTTGGTATTTGCATATTTCAGTAATAAACTGAGAGAGCGAACTAGATAAAAATGATTAGATTGGGTTAATGAGAGTTAGGCAATCTAATTGACCACGCAATCAATCTAGTCGGTTATTATATGAAGAAAGATCCTGTGTGAGACCCGATTGTTTATTAGAGAGCTTAAGATCTAATTAGAATTGTGAGTCTTTTGTTAATTGAAAAACTACAAATTCCATAATTTAATTAGGGTTAATGAATCAGGGTGCGTGATTATAACTCGATAGAGAGTGATCCCCCCTTTGATAGTCAAGAATTGAAACCCCATTTAACACATAAATGGCTAGATTAGTATTAATGATAGGAATAATCCCCTCTACCATAATTTGGTAATTTGTCTTGATTGATTTCTATTGTGAATTTGGTGTTGCTCAATTCCAATTTCTTTTGTGTTACATTTACAAATCAAATTCCTGCCAATCTTATTCTCGTGTTTACTTTTCTTTGCAATTTTTGTTTTCATTTTATTAATTTTCTTAGCCTTAGATAACTTAGGATTAGATTAGTTCACACCTCCTCATGGGACCCTTCACATACTACATTTTATGACCCGCGCATTGGCGGTATTTGAGGGCTATAAATTGTAAACCTGCAAATCAAAAAACAAGTTTTTGGTGCCATTGTTGGGGAGGTGTAGGATTAGTCTAATTCTTTTAGTCTAAGGATTAGGAGAAAAAAAAGAGTGAGAAAAGGAATTTTGGGTGCAAAGTAGAAGACACATCAATTTAGACATCACAAGGTAATTATGAGGAGTCCAAAAGGTTAAATGATGGAGGAAATATATTATAAGGAGCAAAGGACCCTTGAAAACCTCATTGAGGCACAATTTGGATAGGAAGTCATCATTCTTATTGGAACACGTACAATCCAAGGTGGTAGAATCATCCAGATATCTATTGGTCTGACAATGTAAGGACTCACTTGGAACATCACGACCTATTAGGATTTCAACAAGATGAGTCCAGTTCATGGGATTCAATATTAGACAAGATCATGGATAAGCTCATAAACATGGAAGAGGCTTAGAAGAGACAGGAAGAGAAGTTTGAGCAAGTAACGAAAGATTATGCCTCTTTTATTCACAACCGAGAGGTTCAAATGGGTCAACTTTCCAGGGAATTTTATAAGAGAAGTGTGGAAAACTATCTATGCAACATGAAAGTAAATTCAATAAATCCATGTAAGGCTAGAGCTCAGAGAACCAATAGATATACCAACTAAAATCCACCGTGTAGAAGACCAAAAGAAGCAAGAGGGTGAAGAAAAAAAATGAGGACCCTCCATACATTCCTCCTCCACCCTCATTTTGGAAAATTGATGTGATTGAATCCTTAAAGGAGAAAGACAAAGAAGAACATATGAAAATGAACATAGAGCTTGAAATAGATATGAAATTCTCTATTCATAAAGTGAAAGCAGAAGAGGAGACGAAGGTGATCAGAAAGAAAGAAAGCAGTTCACCTTCTTATAGGACAAACTGTCTGATTTCATTGAAGATTCATGGGATTTCATCATTCACGATTATGTTGACAATTTGTTATTTAAAAGGGCATTACAAGAATTACTTGGATTCTTTGATTCAATTGATTATGTCCTTTTCATTATCTTCCAACATGTAGCTTATTTACAACCTACAAAGCTGGAAATGGGAAACACGGGTGGAAGCAAGCCACTCGTAATTGATCCCGGCTGAGTTTCCAAGGATGTAAGGTCAAGCTAATGACCATAACTTAGCACTTTAGGAGTTAAATTTAGATTATGTGTAGTTATATTTGTTTTAAGTGCTAACAAATAAGTTTTGATGATTTGGAATGGTTGAGATTTACTGATTCTTTTTCTCTCTTTGAACTGATTATAAGATAGGAAAGTAATCTCAGTGGTAAGAGAATTTGGTTTTTGACACCGTCACCATCACCACCTCCATCACCATGATGATTTTGTGTTTTAACCCTTTTCTCTTTTAAATTCTTTCTTTATTTTTTGTTTTGTTTTATGTTTATTCCCACCTTATGTGTTGTTTGATTGCTCTTCTTATATTGAGGACAATATGTTGTCTAAATGTGGGGAAGGTTGTTTGTATATATGTTTTTATTTTAAGTGTGAATTTTTCATTTCATATGTTAGTTTATTTTAGGTGTATGACATGATTTGCGTGAATGTATTAATGGCTAGGACTTAACGGAGTCGATGTATTAATGTGTTAAAGAGTTTTAGTTCAAAAGAAACTTGGTTAGAGCTTAGACCATAGGAAAGTGACAAGTGTCAAGTTGCTTGTTGTACTTTTGCTAAAAGTAGGCTATTGTTCTCTAAGAATTGAAAGGTTAAGTTTTGTTCCGAATAACTTCTTCATAATCACCTTCTTTGAAATTCCTTCTAATACACAGAGTTTTTCTTCAAACACCTTTTAAAGGATCTATGTGTTTTTCCCTTTTCCTAAACCAATCCCACCTTGTAAGTTGTTTCTTCTACCTTAAGAAAAACCTCAAGAAAAACCAGAAGATGGTTAATGTTCACAGTGGATTACGTGATTTTCTTGGAGTTTAGGGCTTGAAGATAGTTGAAGCTTTTGGAGCTTTCAGCACGTAAATAGTGAATAAATCCTTTCCGCATTCGTCTGCTTCCTGCATTTGTCTACTTTCCGCATTCGTCTACTCCACATTTGTCTGCTTTCCACATTCGTTTGCTCTTTACATTCGTCCGCTTTTTGCTTCATCTGCTATCTACTTCGTCTTATGTGGATAAAACCTTGTTTGGCTTAAATCGTTGAAGTGTTGGATTTATAACACATTTCTCTATCTCTCCATAGAGATTATAGCTTTTGGTTTTAACTCAACAATGATTAGTCTAATCAAAGCAACGGCATCGGTGGAAGAGCATGAAATGGATGTTTTACTGAACATGTTCCTGTATTTTGATGATATCTTGATCTGTAGGATTCCAAATTAAGTGATTTTGGTGTCAATGGAATCATAAGACATAAAGGAACGTTGTTCTAGAGAGAGTATAAACAAATTACCTCATTTTCACCTTCTGATTAAATGTGAACATTAAACTGAATAGGGTGTGTTGGAAAGATCTGAAGTGATTCAATGAGAAAAGAATAGGGATTTTAATGATTTTGGTGAGGCAGAAACCTAAGTATAAATTATACTTAGATGAGTTTTGGACAAGAGAATGAGAATTGAAGGAAAGATAACTGGGATTGTCATGGACATGCATTGTACATAATTCATTTCATATTTGTGCATTATTGAATACTTATGATTGTACAAACTGTGATATTGTGCATATTATTTATTATAGAGGAGCAACTGGATCGTCAACCTCCAGACGTTGCTGGGTCTTTCAGGCATTAGCTTCGGGAGCAATTTGTGAGTAACCTAGACAGTCTCACATAATTACTTGTTTGCTTAGATTATGATTTGAATGACAAATGAATGTGTATGATTGTGGATTCCGAACAGAAGGTCCGGTGATTGTGTAATGTGTATTGAGATATTGAAGTACTGATTGAATGTGAATATGAAGACCTATGTGCTTTATAATGTGATTGATTGTGGTGCATGCATTCCATTCATAAATGTATAATCAGTTAATGGCAATTGTGACAAAAGTAGCCACCGATCAGAGCTTAAAGCTCAAGGAGTGAAAAAGAACCTTAAGCTCAAACAATGATTAAGAGTCTAAGGCTCACTATATATAATGAGCCCTGTATCCTTATCGGATAAGGGACAGTTATTAATGAGCCCGGTATCCAAAATAGATATGAGACAGTTCAGGTACTAGGTCATAGCAACGTAACAATTGGAAAAGTGTCTCATGAGTATTTCATATGCATTTTGTTTGATCGATTGAAATGTGAAATTTGCATATGCATAAGTAAAAATGTGATATCTATGTAAAGTGCAGTATGTGATTGTATGTTATGTGAAATGATGTGTTGCATGAATTGAGTGAACCATCGATGATGATTACCTCATTGAGTTCGCAAAACTCACCAAAATTGTAACTTTGTCTTTTTAGGACTAAGAGACGACTCTAGCTACTGAAGATGCTCTACCAGCCGTGCAAATTGTGATTGGCAGGAGAAGTCATGGCTCAAAGGTCGGTTAGCCGGGATTTTTGGACAGATTAGTTAGATTGTACATATTTTCCTCATTCATGTAGTACCACCATATTAGATTTTTTTGATGATGTACATATGGAAAATGTTAAAAGACACAATGTAGACAATCGGTTTGTATGAAATGAAATGAGGAAAAAGTTAGTTTTAAAATATTGTGATTTTCTTATGATGCTTTATAAGTGAATTATGATATCGTGTCATATGAAGTGAATGAAATGATCGATCATAACTCGTCCTTATCATAAGATATGTACCAAAATGACCTCCGGGCATCTCAGTGCGTACCCTGCAGTAAGGGGGCACAACAATTTTCCTCAAACAATTTCTAAAAATTGGTTTATATCAACCACCATAGGTACAAAATTGTTCAACTTATAACAATATTCACAGAACGTGTTGAGAGAACTCTAGGTTTTAGATATTTTAGTAATTTAATTTAAATTAAATTCTAATTTCAATTAAACTTTAATTAAAACTATAATTAATTTTACCAATTATGCCCAAATAAGTTACAATATCTCATATTGATCCTTACTTTTTAAATATTTCATATTTAATTATAAAATTTATTAAAATTTTCAGTTAAGTTGCACTTGTGACTTAATTGAAATATATTTTCTCTCTTCAATCCATTGTTTGTATGTGGTCTAGACTCCCAAATATGTTTGCAATGGATATAAATTATAATATAAATCATATTTAGGATTAGATAAATTAACTTGTTTAATATATCTTTAATTCTTTAATCAAACAATTTATATCAATAGATCAAGATTGTCTTGTAACAACACATCATTATAATCGAAATATTTAAGAATGTCAAATTGGTTTTATCTAACCTTTTTGTATATTATTTTCTGTATAATTTAGTCCTTTTAATGTATAATTTGTTGATTAGACATATAGTATGGAAATATGTCTACCTTATTTGAGTTCAGTCATATTATTTCACCTCCATTATTAATTAATTCAATTAATGGCATTAGAAAACTACTTTCAAAGTGTTAATCTACCTTGACCAAGTATTATTCAAATCAACACTAATCGATAATAACAGAACATTCTTCTTAATTATTTTAGAGTGATGAATCATTTATTGATCACTCAAACTATGCTATATCCAATGACTACCAACTGAGTTATCATTGACAAGAATATGTGATAACGATATGCCATAACTTTAAAGATCACAAGTTAAAGAATCACTTATACAATAATCAAAATGAGAATTCTCATAGACATACGAGTAATGCGTTGAAAAGAATTCTCATAATCAGTGCAGTGAACTTATTCTTTAACAAATACTCACACGTTTGTTTTAATATCTCCATACTTTAGTCTGTAAGATCGATTACTTCATAAATAACGAAGAAACATAATATGTGTTATCCTTTTATTTTATATTAATGTTCTGTCTCAATAGAACAATGGTTATGAACAATTTAGAAATAATAGATAACTATAATATGAATCTCATAATTATTATTTCATCGTAAATTCATTTGCAATATATATTTATCTCAAATGAACTTTATCGTAAACATCTAAATATGTAGAAGATAAAACTGTCTTAAAATTAATTTGTCACTAGGCTAGAACCAACCAAATGGGTGTAGAGCATGAATCATCAATGATGCACCTATTTTGTTATCCTTGTATGTTTACAAGAGCAAATTGAACTTGTTACAATTTACTGAAATAGAAATTGTAAGATGAATATCTTTGTGCTTTTATTTTTTGCATATCTATCAAAAAAAAAAAACAGGAGTTGTTCATTTCGCCTATTATAATTGCCGGGAATTGGAGAAAAAGGAAACCATGTAATAAACACTAAAGATGAGCGGGTCTTTCTCCGGATGAGCGGATCTTTCTCCCTACAATTTCCTTAATATAGAACTTGAACGTCTACCACTGGAAATGAATTAATCGAAAACCGTCTCTCCTATAAGATTGATTTGCATGCCACCTATGCACTCCAACCCCAAGAGGAAAATGAAAATGGCGAAGAGCTATCTTATCGCATCTCTTACCGTAGCTCTTTGCTTCTATTCAATCCTCAGCTATGCCTACGCCGATTCCTGGATGGTTGAAGGCAAAGTCTACTGTGACAGCTGCCGTGTTGAATTTGAGACCAAACTCACCCAGTTCCTCCCAGGTAATTAGTAAATTCCAAATTTTCATTTTCTTGTTCTTCAACGTAGGTTCGGTAATTTAGATGTATCTGGAGTTACAGTTTGTAAAAGCTCGGAAAGAAAATTATGATTTCTGAATTTCCATGGACAGTAAAAGAAAATCTAATTATAAATAAAGCCGAAAAGACTGTTTCAGCTAAATTTGTGTAAGAAAAATCCCTATCTAAACAAAATTAAATGTACTAGACTTTAACACGTACGATGCAATGCAATGCAATGATCAAATTTATTATCATCTCGTACAATCGCTGAATCATAACGGCAGTGAATCCAATTAGAAGAAATGAAAACGCTATTAAAATATAATGCTTTTACGAATTTTGCATGCGGTTTTCTTTAACACCTAAGCATGCAGGTGCCACCGTTCGGTTGGAATGCCGAGAACGCGATAATGGAACAGTCACATATAAAATGGAAGGAATAACTGACAGCAAAGGGTCATACCATATGGAAGTGCCGGGAGAGCATGAGGACGAAATCTGTGGCGTTAAAACAGTGAAGAGCTCGAGGGAAGACTGCAGTGAGCCATTCAAGGGTAATGTTCGCGCTAGGATACTCCTAACCAAAAACGTAGGAATGCTCGGAAAGAGGCGCTTTGCCAATCCTCTTGGGTTCATGACTAAAAAACCTCACCCTGAATGCAACAAAGTTCTCGAGGACATGGGTTTCCTCCCCTCAGAGGTTGAATTATGAGGTTTGCTTGATCAAAAAATTTTATTCAAACTAAGCGGATAAACTTGTAGCCACCTCCCAAATAATACATGTAAAATATATGTGCTAATTTAAACAATTAAGACATCATATCAAAATTCAAATTTTAAGGATATAAAATATAAAAATCTATTTTTATATATAACTTCTTTCTTATATAAGATAATTTTGTTTATAAATTTGGCACATCTCTCTTTCATAAGAGAATTCATTTATGCCGGACTAGCTCATTAACTTATATAGCTAATATGAAATCATTTGACTCACTTTATCACCACTTCATCCGAGTTGACAAACTTAGTTCCAATTTTAACGAAGGATTTTAAGGAGAATTGAGTAGATATTAGATTAAGTCTAACTGAGTCCATATACTAAAAACATCACGTCTCAACCAAAAATTAAGGCAATATATTATAAGCCTTATATTTATATCTATCTTACTTTATACTTATGTCTCTTTCTGGTTTGTGATAACTTCACTCATCTTACATGCAAAAGCAAAATTTATGTGTTAATAGAAATAGTTCTAATATATGTTTAAAAAGTGATGCCCAAATGTTTGGGTTTCATTTATACAATAATTAAGAGATTTAAGATTGTGTTTAAATCTTTACTATATTGTACTCTTAAATAAACACTATAAACATTTACTTATGCTATACCTTGTATATAACCAATTTGTTTTTTCTTAAATTCATGGAAGGCGTTTATGCTTTAAGATGACAGTATGCAAAAAATTGTTACTAATTTCTCAATTACAAGGAAGTCAAGAATTTCTTTTATTCTTAAATTGAAGTTATCTCTGTTCTCTAAGGTGAGAAGGAACATTGTCTCAAGGTTAATGTTTGTGTTAGGATACTCCAATCCAAAAATATGGCAGTGCTCGGAAAGAATAGCTTTGCCACTTCTCTTGGACTTGATGGCCAAGATACCTCACCATGAGCGTAACAAAATAATCATGGACATGGGTTTCTTTCCCTCTTTGGTCTAAAGTTTCCCCATGGTTTTGTTTCAAACTTAGCAAGGTGTGTGGACACGAGGAAGTATAAATTATTTATGATTAACATAATTAAGTTTGTTTTTCAAAAGCTTAACATCATCTAAAATAAAATTAGTTGAAATGGAAAAACTAAAAAGGAAAATTATAGTAATCTTATGTAAATTAGAAGAGATTTTCCCTCCAAGCTTCTTCAATTGTATGGAGCAACTACATGTACATTTAGCACACAAAGCTAAACTTGCTGATCCAGTTCAATATCAATGGATTTATTTGTTTGAGAGGTAATTGTAGTTAATACTTAAATTGGAGTTATAGCATGTTTTAATCACAAAATTGTAATATCCCTATTTGTAATGTTGGTATTTGCATCACTTGAAGAAATATGTCAAAAGCAAGGTTCGAGTTAAAGGTTCGATATGTAATGCTTATTTAGTGAAGGAAGTAAGTACATTTTGTTTATATTCTTTTATGTCGCATGTGCACACAAGAGAAAGAAAAGTTCCTCATAATGACGATGGGAAAGAACGGGCACTGCAAGAGTTAAGACATTTAGTGACAATTTTTGTGTGACTAACTATTAATGTTTCAACATAAATACGTGGTTTTTTGTGACCAAATAATTGATTGACACTATTATTTGGATTATATGTGATGCTTTATTTTTTTGTCACTAATACAATAATAATTGGGACAATTTAGTATCTTTCACAATTAAGTTGTCACTATTAACATATTAATAGTGTCAATTTTTCTTTTATCACTAAGTTTTGTCATTAAAAGCCTATACAATTTGGCGCCAAAATAATTTTGGGGGGAATAAATTATAATTGTGACAAAACATATGTTAATAACTAATATTTTCAATTTGTTGTGACCAAACTATATTTTTTCTTCTTGTTACGAAACGGTTAATCGTCACACAATATTTTACTTGTTGTGACAAAAAATTTTGTCAATAAATATTCAATTAA
>JANZXV010000004.1:17335801-17347517 GCA_027576455.1 Erythroxylum roigii | reverse complement strand
GAAGAAAGAAAAGGTGACTTAATCAAGTTGGATTTGATAGTAAAGTTTACGAAAATTTAGTATTAATATGAGATACTTAAGAAATAAGGACCAATATAAGATATTGGATCTTATTTATATTTAATTAATATTTAACTATAATTTATTATAATTTTAATAAAATTTTGATTAAAATTAGAATTTTATTTCGATTAAATTACTAAAAGCTCTAAAGCCTTTTATAAATAGGATTAGGCTCTAAATGATCTATCACTTCAGACTGGTCCATCTTTACAATATTTGTAGAGCTCTTTTAACTCATTCTTATGAATACGATTAAAGGTCGAACATGTATATATATAACTCCGATGAGTACGATGAACCAGTTTTAGAAGTAGTTCATGGAAACTTCAAGAAAAAGGATCAAGTTATACAGGAAGATACAATTTACGTTAATGTTTTATTGTGTACAAACATTAATCATGTTATAGAATTTAAAGTGAGGTTAGCTTTAAACAAAAAATTTCATTTTTTTTCCATTATGCACGAGATCAGATCTTATCCCTGTTTGCCAGCACATTCCCCTTCTCTTTAGTAATATATGTATGCATTAACTAAACTCAAATGAGATGCTTCACCACAGCACTATACCACATTCTTTATAAGCAAAGCAAATACCAAGTAAATCAAACTAATGTCCAAGCCATGGGATTGTTTGCAGGATTGTACAATGCTTTGACTGAAAAACAATACTGTCTTCAAACGAACTTTGTACTTTGTACTTTGTGCTTCATTTGTCGAAGTATAGTAGTTCCTTGAGACTAGTTCCGAGAACAGCTTGTTTTTCCTACATAACATCAAGATAAACTAAATTAAAAGGCAATTCAACATCTCTGACTTGAAACATTAGATTCTCCATCAAAACTTTTGCCAGCAGAGAGGCATCATAATTTCAGAATCAGTCAGGCTATTACAGTGAATGTTGTTGCTGTGGTAAAACAGAAATCTCGCTGGTAAGTTATCTTCATTCTCACAAGCATTAGAAAAAAGGTAGACATTTAACTGTGGCTTAGTATAACCAACTAAAAGCTAAATGCAATAATTATCAGATAAAGTGAATTTCACCAAGCAAATGTACGCAAATGAGTCAGAAGAGCTATTATCAAGGGCTATCGAATTGTGTCCAATTAACCGAAAGAAATGTTATACGGCTTAACGATAGATCTAAAAAAGGGTCACCTGATTATTACTGGAAGATCTAAGCGAGTGATCAAGTAACCTGCCTCTCTCATCATAGAGAATGCGACCACTAAATCTCGGAAGCTCACATTTCTCCCCCATAAGTATCGGCCTTTGCCATACTGGTGACAGCGAGTTCTGGCTTTGCCACCTACTAACCTGCGGTTGAGGCGTTTCTCCCAAAGTCGCAGTATTCTCGTCATCCCATTTTCTCGGTCCACTCCACCTAAATGACCCCATCAACACTCTCCTTATTGTAACCCTATTAGCACCACAAGGAGACCATTTAATCAACGCATTTCCGTCTGGATCCTGATTTACCATATCCTTGTTTTGGTCCTTCCTTTTCAGCATTGTTGCAGTGCATAGACAAACGACAGCAATGGCAGAGCACACGAATAGGAGGAGTGCATCTTGTGTTTTTAGTTTCCATTTGTCCTCCAACTTCCACAAGGCCTCCATGGCTGCAGGCTTCAGTTAGTGTGAGATCAAGGTAGGCAGTGACGAAGTTTAGTGTTGCACACGAGTAGCTAGCTAGCTAGCTTGGTTGTGCATGGCTATATTTGAAAATTGCGAGACTTTTCATGTGAGATCCGCCGCTTGAGAGAGTATTTTCAAAATATTAAATGTATTAAAGGAGGATCACGAGGTTTAGAAGGTTTGCTCCGACAATCTCAAGCAAAATAAATAACCGACAGACATTTGCAATTTTGAAGCAACTAAAGTCCATTCTTAATCTGTAAGCTTTGCAACCAAAAAAGGAAAGGGGGTTGATAAAAGCATTCATGGCATATCATATATCAACTTAATTATACCTTGTTAATGATAAATGTATCGCTAGTCTGGAACTATTGGAGACCGGGACGAGATTTGATGTTAACCGCAGTAGAATAATTATGAAACTTTTTTTATTTTTATTTTTTAAAAATAAAGATCACTTTAATTATATAAAATGATTAACTTATAAAACATAATAAAGCATGAATTATAATTCGTACCTTATTTCGAAGCTTCACTGGTTCCGTCGGTAAACGGCAGAATTCCGTCAGCAAAATAAATTACCGACAGAAATCAACGACGGACAAAGGTATCGGTAAGAAGGCCATAGGTAAATTTAACGACGGTCTTAAATTTATGTTTCTATTGGTAATTTATCAACGGAAGATTTTCCGTCTATATAATTTACCAACGGAAAACGTAAACAACGTAACCGTCGAAAACATTTACCAATGGACGTATTTCCGTCGGTAAATCAAAGTTAATGTAATGAGATATGTTTCATATTTACGGATGAAAAATGTAATATCGTCGCAAAAACAAATCTAATTTATCGGCGGACTGTTGTCTGTGGTAAACCAAGTCAATAAAATCACAAAAAGTATGCATTTTTACTGACGGAATATATAATACAGTTGATACATGAATCTATTTTACCGACAATATTAACATTTCTGTCGGTAAAATACAATGATATCCCGACGGCATTTTATGTTCCGTCGGTAATTAGAAGTTTAAAAATCCAATTTCATGATCTTGTGATAAATGCATAATTTTAAGAGTTATCAATTATCTGTACATAATAAATTAATTTGTATATATATATAATTTGTTTAATCAAAAAATTAATTAATGCTATAAAGTTACAATTATTTTAATTGATAATAAAAAAATTACAGTGTACATAACTTATGTTTGTAATTGAAAGCAAATGACTATGACAAGCTAATATCGTGGTGATCGCGGGTGCTTTGAGCTACTAAGCCTCCCCTTCAACTATTTCATCTCTTGTCTCAGTTGAGTCATCTGCTCCATCTCCTCTCTCATCTTAGCCATCTGCTCCATCTCCTCTCTCATCTTAGCCATCTGTACCATGTGCTCCATCCGTTCATTCACGTTAGCCATCTGCTCCTCTTTCATATGAGTTATTTGCTTCATCAATATGTGCATTGTGACCCCAAGCTCGGTGACTTCGTTACTGTGCATTGTCCTAGCAGACGTTGCTATACTGGACATAGAGGATTGCAAATAATATGTGTTCGCATATGAACCTAGCCCGAATATCTTTCCATGACGGTCCCTACCACCCACAGCATCAAGATACGTCTGAGTCTCATCTACAGGTTGTTCCTCCTGAGACTGTCGCTGAATGGAGGTTGAGAACATACATAATGAATAAAAGCTAAATTCAGGATTAATGAAACCATCAGGGAGTTAATCGTCTATACATCTAAGATCTATTCCAGAAACTCATATCTGGAAAATTGTTAATTTAAACCAGTGAATCCATAGTTAGTATCATTCATGTTAGCCATAGATAACAAAACATTTAAGATAAGATTTGTGATTTAACATAAGAATTTCTCGTTCTAACTCCTAGGCTCCTAGTATTTTTCACCGATAAGCCTCACAGGAGCTCCATAATGGGTTAAGGTTTATGGGTTAACATCTAAAATATATTTAAACTGAATATCCAACATATATGTTTGTAATCATATATGTCATAAGACAATTATTGTTAAAAGTTTAATATTTAATGGATATTAATTATGTACTATTGCCTAATCAAATAAGTATTCATAAAAATATGAATGCTTATTTTAATAAATTAGTTTAACATATGCAATTTTAAAAAAATATGCCTTGCAAAAATGCGCACATATAAAGTAAACAAAACCTCGTCATTTAAGAGAGCATCAATGAAATAACTGATTCACGTAATTAAGGTAATTGGAACAATAACATAAGTCAAACTCGTCCTATATAAATTCATACATAACCAAAGTTCATATTATAAACAAGTTTCATATCGTGCAAGCCACATCAATCACAAATGCAGGAAGTTCAGATGGGAAGTTCATACTGCAAACAAATCAACCAAGAGCAAAAAAACGTAGTAAAAAACATAATTACTTACCTCAACCAAAACGCAGAAGGATCTTCCTGAAGTACGTGAAGGAAGATGATGATGACGGAGCTAGCATGAAAAATATAGAAACTAATACAAATGTCATTAAACTGTGTGAAAATTCATTGTTGACATTGTCACACCATATACGTAAATGAATGTCATTTGAATACCTGCCAAAGCTTCTTTTCAATTTCCTTCAAAGTATAAATACTAGCAAAAAATGAGTTCCTACAACTAAGAACAAATTCGTTCACAGTTTAGAAAGCGGGATATATTAAAACAATTGCTCTGAAATATTATAATCAATGAAGGTCATTAACTATACTCAAATAATTCAACCATCAGGTATTATCCTCAATAATTTGCATAATTATAAGTCTCCTTCACAATAAGATCATAAGTTAATACTAAGGAGCTCTTGTTTTAATTGAAAAATGGTTGTCACATTTTATGAGGACTCTATTGAAAATTTGATAGAATTTTTCCTATAAAATGGACATCCCCCTTTTGAAATAAGGGTCTCCCTACAATATAAATACACTTCTATATCGACCAGTAACCACAACTCAAATTGGGTCTCCAAACTACACGTCTATTCGCAATTCAGTCCATTAATAGGGACATTAAAGTCGGGCTATTTTTGGAACAAATAAAAGTTCAAGAATTTAATCGCAACTTTAATTAACACTAAAATTAATAAGAGTATCAATTTAATACAAAGTTTAAAAAAAAGTTAGTCTTAGTCTACTATGTTTATCTCCCCCAATACATATTGTTTGTTCTTAATTTCCTCCTTACAATCTAAATAAATCTTCACAACCCCAATTGATAAGTTACATAATCCAACATTGGATTCCATCAGTTTGATCCGCTTTATTAGACTAATTATCAAACTCTTTATACTAAGGAAATAGATCAAAATATTACTTTGTAAACTCTTTACATACACAATGAAAAAGCACATATATGATACATTTGTTTATATGCAATAGGTTGGTTCTTGAAATAATAAAAAAGGGTACACATCTTCTTTATACTGAGTACTTATTCTTTAATGAATTATATATTTTAATACTTTAAAAATGGTTTCTAGACATTATTAAATAGATATATAAACTCCAATTATTTTTTATTTTTCCATAAACTGATAAATATTGTGGTTTGATTTTCATTAAAAATTTAACCAAAAAATAAACGAAAGGGTGTATGTTTAGTTTTAATAAAGTATGAAAATTTTGCCTTTAGAGTAATGAATTATGATATCCTTTTTGGAGGAGAAGAAGATACATACCTTTTATTTAAATAAGAACAATAAAGGTTCATATTCTAATATCATTGACTTAAGTAGCAATCTTTACACTACGACCCAGATTGCCCACTAACAATGGCTTGGGTGCATAATACTCTTCACCTTTTTATTTTGATAATTTTTATTTAGGCTAATAGGATAAACTATTGACTTTTAAGAAAAAATAAAATAATGCTTTTATATATCATAAACTTTTATATAAATCACGGTATACTTTATATCATAAATTAATTGCTCAATATAAATGAAAATATGTATAATTAAATATAATATTTTAAAAATATTATTTGAAACTTGATAAAGCCATCGTAATTTGTAAAATATCAACAATATGTACATGCAAAATATAAATTTTTATGTCAATTTAATCAATAATTTATTAATTTATATAATTTATTTACAAATCAATAAACATATATTTACGTACTTCATAATTTATTACTTATACTGTATCAATACAATGAATTAAATATCAAATATCAGATGACAATGTGTTCAATTATAATAATTACATATTGGTAATTAATTATTATTTAAATGTAATAAAAGCTATTAATGATATTTACATTTTAATAAAATATATTAAATTCGAATAATATTTTTACAATATTATATTTAATTATACATATTTGCAATTATATTGAGCAATTAATTTATAATATAAATTATACCAATGATTTATATAAAAGTTTATGATATATAAAAGCATTATTTTATTAATTCTTAAAAAGTCAATAGTTTATCCTATGCTTGTTTTCATTTAATTACTTAAGATTAACACATATTTTAAGAATTTGTATCTTTATGATATGCTATGAAATAATGCATTAAAAAAACAATAATCTTTATTACTATGCAATGATGATCATCATATAATAAATGATGCAACTGAATTACATTAACGGCAAACTAGGCTAATTATTAGCATAAAAGACTTTAGCATACTCATGTTAATAACATATCCCTTATAAACATTAAGGCATAGCCCTTTAATTAGTGGATTAACCTTTAATTAGTGGATTAAGTAACATATACTTAGTCCTAATAATGTCTTATATATGTTTTATAACAATAAAACATTTGACTTCTAAATGGTTACAACTTATGGTATTCTTATTCTTTGTACTAAGTTGCACCATTTAATTGTTATCACAGTACAAAAATATGGATATAAATTTGTAATCAACTCAAAAAATTCCCCAACGAGATTTCTTCATCATTCAATTTGTGATGCATATATAAACTAGAAGGATAAGATTGCCATCTTTTATGTATGCTAGGATATAATTTTTTGTGACATTTAAATACCTTCAAACTTGCTTCAATACACTATCTAATATATTACTCCATTATAAGAATAAAACTTGCTTTAATACATTATCTAATTGATGATATAAAAGATTTTATTAAAATACCATGTCTTAGGTTAAATTACAATTTATAATGGGTCACAATTCTATTACCTAGGCTTGAAAAAGATTGACAAATGGGTTCAAAAACTTATAGTATAATTAATAATATAGCATCTATTCCAAAAATATCAACTCTTATATGCATACATTTCATCGAACACATGGTATGCAGAAAAATTTCATCCTTCGGCTATTAACAAAATGAACACATTTTTTCATTATTTACCATCATGTCCACTAGTTTACACAGCAAACCATCAAACAATAACAAGCAAAACCTATGGAGCCAACAATCGTCAACAACTAACTCCATATTTTGAAAATTTTTCAAACTATAAACACCTACACATCGACAGAAATTGAGGTCGGAGAAGACGGACTTACCTTGATGAAAACCGCCAGGGAAGACGACTCCTAACACCGGACACGCAGTAGCTCAACAGAGGGTTGAGGGCAGACGACATCGGATGCGGAAGCGACGACCAAAGGAGGAAGAAGGAGAGGAAGGTCGTGTGGCAGGTCGGGGGGGAGGGGGTTGCGTTTTAATTAAACCAAAACGACGTCATTTGGTTTGGTTTCCTTAAATAATGTTAACCAAACAACGTCGTTTTGGTTATCTGAAGAATGTTATTTAAGGAAACCAAACGACGTTGTTTGGTTTTGAATTGTGACGTTGTTTGGTTTTGAATCATGATGTCGTTTTTGACAACTTAAAGAACGTTATTTAAGAACTAAACGACGTCGTTTTGGTTAATATGAAAGCATCTGTTTGGAAGCAAGACGACGTCGTTTGGATTTCAACCATACGATGTTGTCTTTGTTCCAAATGGTGTCGTTTAGGAACATTAGAAAACGCTCCTTGTTGAAAGAAAACGACGTCGTTTTTTATCCCAATCAAAAGCTACGTCGTTTTGTTACAATCACTAACATCTAGGTAGACGATGCTTTTACCGATGCCCTATATTTTCGTTGCTAAATCTTTTCCTTTTCCAAGTCAATATTGCCGACCGATATAAGAAATCCATCGGCATTACCAACGGATTATGTACCATCGGTAATACTCCGTCGTAATTTTATTATTTTCTTGTAGTCATGTTGACGGATGTGTTTTTCCGTCGCAAATTTTGCCGCCACCATTTCTCTCCATATTTGGTGTCAATAATTTTGATCATCGCTAATTTAATCAACTTTAGCGACGAAAATAAGCTTTCTGTCGCTAATATCTAACGGTTTCATGTCCGTCACTAATTTTCTGTTGCTACTCCACATTTTTCTTGTAGTGCTTGATTATATTCTTGTCGTATCCCTCAAATCATTCACAAAATCGATTCATCTCAACCATCGTAGCCGCACAAGCATCCGGCCTCTAATAATATCCACGAAACAGCTTGAGAAACTCTGTAAGTCTTACAGAAAAGGTAAAACAAAAAGTACTAGCTCTATAAAAATTAAGCCTATTTATAATAGGTTTTGGACATTTTAGTAATTTAATAAAAATTAAATTCTAATTTTAACTAAACTTTAATTAGAATTACAAATAATTCTAATTAAATATCAATTATGCCCAAATAAAATCCAATATCTTATATTGATCCTTACTTATTAAATATCTCATGTTCAATTATAAAGTTTCTCAAATATTACAATATATAATTTATAATCATATATTAAGATTGGCATCTAGCAATGCATCATAACCACCTAAATATTTAGGAATGTTAAAATGATTTTGACTAATTTTTCTTTGCATGATTTTTTCGTATAAGTCAATAATTTCATAATACAATGTTTTTGTTGGACCCCAAACTTTGATTGGAAGTTAGAATTATTAAATGAGGAATCTGTAGTGAATCTAGTAAGTTGTGTTGAATGTTTTATAATGATATTTAGAGATTAATGCATGAAATGAGTTTTTGCGTATGTATTCATTGTGGGTAACATCTTTATAATTGAAAAAGTGAGCTTGTATAGTTACTATTTATGTAACTTCTTTGAAATTTCAATTTTTGAGACTTTGATATATTGGGGCTAGAAATGCCCACTAAAGCTTTGTAAGAATGCATATGTTGATATTCATGAAGAATATTCATGTTCTATTATGTTTTACCAATGATTGTTCTAAAAGTTTCTTTGCTTTGTTTTGTAAATGTTCATAAGGGCAATTTTGTGTGTTCTGGTTTGAGGCAAAATTGCTGAACTGATTTTGGTTAATTGGGCTAAGTAGCCTTCTTGAAAGTTACAGAGGAATTTCATAGCTTTCCAATGAGGTATAGCATGCCATTTTTGGATGTGGGAATTGGAAGATGTGGATTTTTGAATTTTGAATGTTGTTTAGTATGGAAATTTTAGGGCAGTAACTTCGATTTGAATTTTGACCCTCATAAAGGTGGAAATTGTTCTTGGAGTCTTCATGAAAGTTGTAGGTTATGTTTTTATCTTTCCGTTGATATAAAGTATGGAATTTTTGGACAATGGAGTGAAAAGTTATGATGTTTCGAAGTTTTAATGCGGTTTAGGATGAAATTTTCGGATAGTCATTTTGTTGTGGACTTCTGACCCTTTTAGAGACCGAAATTGTTTTTAATTTCTTCATGGAAGTTGTAGAGCTTTCTTTTAACTTTCCATTGATATAAAGTTTGTAAATTTTGGAGTTCTGGATCAAAAGTTATGGAGGTCTGAAGTTGAGATGTCGGATAAAGAAGAAGAAGTGGAAAAGCACCGTAATGCAAAAGCACTACGGCAACTTTTAAGTTTTCAGGCCAAAAGCACCGTAGTGCAAACCCACTACGGCAACTTTGAGGGGTAGCAGAAAAGCACCATAGTGCAAAAGCACTACGGCGACTTTGAGGGTAGCAAAAAAAGCACCATAGTGCAAAAGCACTACGGCGACATTGGAGTTTTGATAGCAAAAGTTGAAGTTTTGAGAGGTTGATGAACATCCGATAGTCTTTTGATCATAACTTCTACTATGGACCTCCAAATGACGTGATTCTTAAAGCGTTGGATTTCTAAGACATTCCTCTATCTTTCTGTGAAAATTTATGATTTTTGAGATCAATTTGAAAAAGATTGATTGAATCAAAGTGAGAGGATCGGTTAAAAGAGTATGAGTTGGATATTTTTACTGAACATGATTCAGTATTTTGGAGATATCTCGATCTGTAGAGCTTCAATTGAGTTGATTCTTGTTTCAAATTATACTAGAGAGATGGAGCTACAAGTTATCTGAGGGAATCAAATGTCAATCTAGCCCCTAAGATTTTCAATTTCTGAAGCGAAGTTGGTGATAGTTTTCAGTCTTGGATTAGTACGAACTGAAAGTGTTTTGGCCATAACTTCTTTATTTCTAAACCAAATTGAATAATTTTGGCGTCATTGTTAAATTGAGACAATGAGGAACATTTATCTACAAGCAAGTATTAGCAAATTCCTTCAATTTGATGATTAGAAAAATGTCTTGTTTTTGGAAGAAGTTAAGCATGACCAAATCAATGTTGAGGCTTTGTTATACTATATTATTTTGTGGAGTTAATTAGTATGTTAATGTGAGTAAGATTTTTATGACATAAGTTGATTGAATTATAATGTTAAGGTTGTAAGAATGCATGAGGGGCAAAATTGGAAGGTCACTTAAGCCATTTAAGTTTCAAGGCTTATAAGGAAGGGTATTTTGGACATTGCTCATTCATTATTGGCAATTTTGTAAATAGAAGTGTAGGTTGGCTTTTAAGGGAGAGGGAAGCACGAAAATTTGAAGAAAGAACAAAGGAAAGAGAGAAGAAGAGAGGAGAGTTTCGGTTCTTTTGGAGAGAAGAAGAAGAAAGTTAGGTCTTGATTTTTCTAAGTTTTTAAGATGGATTTTGATGTTTGTTCAAGAAGGAAAAAGGAAGAGGAGCATGAGAGCTTTCTTTCAAGCCAAGAAACCCTTCATTTGGTGAAGGATTAAGGTAAGAGAAAATTTTGATTTGTTGGATTTTGAAAGGGTTTTGGTTTAGATAGCTTAAGAAACCTATGGGTTTAAGTTTTCTAAGATCAATTTTGTTATTATATGATATTAGTTGTCCAATTTTGGGTTCCTATTGATTTAGGGATTTTTTTCCTTGGATGAAGAAAATTAAGAGAAGCAATGGGAGCAAGGAGAGAAAGGTTTTGAACAAGTTTCAAGCATGAAAATAAGGTGGGTTTCATGTTTATGATTTGAGTAATGAGCTATTAGGTTTTCTTTCCAAATTAAGAAAATAAAAGGATTTTCAATTAAATTTTGCTTCATGGTTTTGATTGATTTTAGAAATTGCTACATGTTGTGATGTGAGAATTTCATTATGATTTATAAAATTGTTAAAAACAATTGAATTGTGTATAATGATGTTATGCCATATGTCTTTTTCTCGTGAATGAATTTTGGGAATGTTTTCATGTTGTTTAGATGATTGAAAAAGAACATGAAAGTGATTTTTGAAAGAATGCTAGGATTATAAAAGTGCTTTTTGGAAATGTGCCATTTTGGCAATATGTTTGAAAAATGTGAAATGCATGCTTTTATGGGTTTGTGGTGGTCCCTTAAGTAAGTCAAGTGTACTTGTCTATAGGCTTTTCCCGCTTTCTCGTTGTGGCATGGAGCTTCTCACGGACTCCCCTAAGTTCACGACTATATATGATCGCTACACGGAAATGTGTAGTACGTTATGTTTGGATCCACCTGAACCATTTCTGATGTGCTTATATGTTTATGATCTGCGATTATTTTGATTCATCTGTTATGTTTAATGTATGAATGGCTAAATAAGTTTTGAAATTTGGGAAATATATGTTGCATGGCTTTCAATGTGAATTTTACAAGGGAAATAATTTTTTCAATGATTTTTGCTT
>JANZXV010000004.1:17323936-17333961 GCA_027576455.1 Erythroxylum roigii | reverse complement strand
TATATATTGGTGTATTATGATATAAAAAAAGGAGAAGTTTTTGTGAAAGATCACTCCTTATGGTTATAGTGTATTATTCATCATGGTTTATGGGTAATTCCTTCTAATTCCTTACGTTTCATGTGGTTTGTAGTGTAAAGGCTTAAATTTAATTTGTGAAATAGAGTTTTTTACATTCATCATTATTGATGGTACCCAATTTTGAATGGATGTTAATTTTTGCATGTGATGCTTCCTTAAGTGTTTTTCCTACTTCACTAGTTTTGATAGCTTTTGAACTATATGACCCATATATTTCATACCTTAACCTTTGGCCCCATTATAACCTTAAAGCGTCCTTTGATTCATGATTATGCATATGAATCTATAGTAGTGGAGAAATGAAATGATAGCAAAGTCATGGAATGTCTTAATCATGAAAGGAGTTTGAGTTTACATATATAATTATTATATTTTTTAAACACAACTTGTCAAGTCTACCCCTAGAATGCTCATTTTTTAAAGGGAATGGTTGTTGATTGATCAAGAGTAAAAACATTGAATGTCCAATTCTTGCCATGATTTTGAAAGTTATTATTATTTTCTTATGATTGTCTATTCTTAGGAAATATGATTAAAAAGGAAGCATTTTGGCTTTTAATTTTGATTTTTAGTTTTAGTTAAGGATGGTCAAAAGTTAAGTGTAAGAGAAATTTATAAGTGCTTGATTGACTATATGTTTACTCCCTAATGCTTAGTGATTAATACTATATTATTTTATTCTTAAGATACTTATTTTAGTTCATTTTTTGTTTTAAGTACATGTTGGAGGAACAAGAAGCAAAATGAGCTAAAAACATATCCTTGGTGTCATTTTGTCAATGTTTCATCTTATTTTCCTTGGTGGAATTAATAAAGAGATGAGTTAGGTGAAAATGGGACAAAGAATGCAAGAAATGAAGCTACTGTGTTTTACACGATCATATTGTAAGGCCTCAAATTGTAACCTAGTTGGAATGTTACATGTTCATAAAAGTACATGTATGATAGGTGTTAAAAATTGTGATATGATTAAGAATTGTATATGGTTTGAATTTTGGTTTAATAGATCATACTTAGTGATTTGGAATTAATTGATACCATTAGAAAATTGATGTATTAAACTATACATTTGGACTAGGAAAATTGTCAAGTGGCAAGACAAGTTGGTACATGAAAATTAGTATAATCAAGCCTATACATTGAATGAAATTTGGCAGCATTGGTTGATTGACAAATGGCCTAATAGAATTGTGACATTTGGTAGCTTAAATGGAGGACAAGTGGCTCATTTCTATATGTGACATGTGGGTTATTCCATTAAAGGATATGTGGTTTGTGCCTTTGTGTGATAAGTGTCCCTAGAGTAAGGACACTTATCTTACACATGGCATGGCCTTATGTATTGCCTAATTTTTGTTGTAACTCATCCTTTTCTTTTCTCATTCACTACCAAAATCATCCCCTCTCCTTACTCTGAATTTTACTTCAATTTTGATGTAATATCACACTAAAATCCTTGCCATATACTGCATCAAGAAGCTACCTCAAGCTATCTTTTATGTTGTTGTCTTTTGGGTGTTAAGATCATCCTACACCTACCCAGATTTCGGAAGTGTATTGGTTGCATAAAGGGATGATTTGGTTAGTTCTTTGAAGAAGGAACTTGAAGGTAACTAGGTAAGGGAATGCTAAACTGATTTCATGTTATAATATGAAATGTTCGATACTTGAATTGAATAGAATATGTTTTAAGAAGATGATAAATGAATGCTTGAAAATTTATCCTTGTATGATAACTTCTGAATTGGTTTTGATGTGTGGAAGAGATTGATTTGTAAGTTACTTAATGAGTGATTTTTGAATTCATTTCAGACATGAATTTGATGTGGAATTGAGGCATGAAAAAGGTGGAATTGATGAACTATGGTGAAGGAGTGTTGAAGGTGTATGAAAGAGTTAAGTTTTGGAAGCTGTTTGAAGGTTGTGGGTAAGTGAACCTTTGGTTCACTCATCCCATGATCGTGGGAATTATAGGGCATATTCCCACGGTCGTGGAAAAGGATTAGGAAGCTGAAAAACTTGCTTTTGTGCAATTTTTGACATATATAAGGTTAGGGTACTTAGTAATGGTTTAGTTGAACTTAATTGAGGTTGAAAATGAGCCTAAATGATGTTAGATTAATTGAGTAGAAGTTAATCTAGTTATGGACTTTTAATTGAGGTAATAACTTAAAGAATGTTTGATTTATTAATAATGTGTCTAATGTTAAAATGTATGGTATGTTCAAGATGAATGTGTGCTTAAGAATACAAATGTGTTCCAAGGGTTTTATGTGATGTGAATTGGATATAAATGCTTGTGAATTGGGAATTTCTATGATGTTATGTAATATGTAATGACTTAATGTTTCATTGATATATTGATGCAAATGATTATGTTTATAAGGCATATTGAGTTTGATCAAAAGGGAGTGAATATGTTCAATTTGAGATAAATGAAATAAAGACATATGTTATACACTGCATTATTTGCTTGTGATTTTGAAATCTGAAATGGATTGTTTTAAAACTGTTAAGTCTTAGTCGTGGGTAAATAGGCATGCCTAGAAGGGTCTGCAACTGCTCCTTTGACACTTTGGTATCTCTTGATATTGACACTTCGGTGTCTGCTAATATCGACACTTTAATGCCTCCTGATATTTGACACAATAGTGTCTTATGATATTGAGACATAAGTATCTCCTGTTCTATGATACCAATCATGGTATCTTTTGTTCTGGTCCCGTTACCCACTTTTATAAAAAGGATTAATAGTCTAACTTGTTTTATGTTCTGATATATGTTTAATTCTGATATAAGCAAAGCTCAGTTCTGATATAACTAAATTATGTTCTGATATAATCAAGTTCTGTTCTGACATAATCAAGTTTTGTTATGATACTTTAAAGTTCATTTTTGATATTATGTTATTTTGTTCAGATACTTGTAAGTTTTGTTTTGAAGCCAGTATATCCTGTTTTGATATTTTATATTTTATTCTGATGCAAATAATGTGGGATTGTTCTTTAATTTGAACAATTAAAGGTTGTATGTGATTTGACATGATTCAATGCTTGCGAATGCTAGATGACTATTAAAAACAGTCGCTAGTTTATATCTTGTTTAGTTATTTCCTACTAAGTTATATGCTTAGTAAGGTGGTTTTGCCTCCGTGTAGGTTCTGATAAGAAGGTTTAAAGATTGGGATAAAGACAATCGCAGTGGCCAAGAGGAATGTCTTTTCTTTAAAGATGTATAATTAAGTTTGTTTTTGAGTTGTATTTGATAATATGAGATAGTTTGTATTTTGTTTAATGGTTTGTAATAACCTTATTATAGGATGGATTATGTTTAAGGTATGTATTTTGATAAGTATGATATGTTCTATATATAACTTAAAAATTATGAATGTGAAATGTGTTGCCTCATTTTTAAGGAATTTCTGGAATATCTTGATATGTTTGGGTTTGTTTTGTGTGGCATTCGTATATCCTTTTAGGGGGTATTTAGGTGTTACATTGTTTGGTATTAAAGTATAGTTTAGGTGATTTTGGTTTAACCAACGTTTAACTATTGCTTATACATGGATATAAGAGTTGTGTTTGGCATAAGTTTAACTATTGCTTATACATGGATATAAGAGTTGTGCTTGGCATAAGTTTAACTATTGCTTATACATGGATATAAGAGTTGTGTTTGTGGGTTGTTCAATGTTTTGGTTTTAGATTTGAGTATGGAAAGATCTTACGAAGTCATTGACGAGGTTGTGGAAAGTAATAATCCTGCGCGATCTTGTCTATCTATATCGAGACCCTCTGAGGTCAATCGAGGTGAAGCTAAAGTGTCACCTCCTCTACCTTCAGCTCAAGGGGAGGCTTTGGTTAAGCTGTCGCAAGACATGATGACTTTACTACATCGTATGACAGTACTCAAGGCTCTGATTGATCAGTTGCGAAAGTATAGAGCTGAGGAATTGACCGGAAAATCTCTGGAGGAGTCTGAAAGAGCTGAATTCTAGTTGGAGAAGGTGAAAAGGGTGTTAGATGAAATTAGTTGTCCACTAGATCAGATGGTGCACTGTGTTGTCTCTCTTCTTCAGGGATCAGCCTATGAGTGGTGGAAGTTTGTTTTGAGGAATCCTCAGTTATCGAAGCTTCTGAGTTGGGATTTCTTTTGTCAAGAGTTTAAAGCCAAGTATATGATGGAAGCTTATAGAAAGGAGAAGTGGAAGCAGTTCTTGAACCTGAAGAAGAGAAACATGCCTATTGTTCAGTACGATATGGAGTTTAATCGACTTAGCAAGTATGCACCTGAACATACTGAGCAGTTCCGGTGTCATCAGTTTGAGGATTGTCTGAATGTTCGATCAAAGAGCATCGTATAGTATTCACTATCTTGCAGCAAGTGAGTTACCAATAGCTGGTGCAAGCTACTATTAAGTTAGAGAAGCAAGAGATGGTGAAGAGAGAAAGGGCTCAGCGTAGGGGCTTGCTAGAGGAGGTCAGCGCTCGAGTAAGCTGAGTCGTAAAGGTGTTTCCTCTATACTAGAATTTACTCAAAAGATTTGTAGCTCATGGAAGGTGACAAAACTTTCCCTCATCAACTGCTTCTGGTAGGGGTTCCCTTGTAGGTCGAGGTTCTGGTGCTCTAGAGTGCCCTCATTGCTCTATACATCATTGGGGTACTTATTGGAGGGCTATGGGTGCATGTTTCCGATGTGGCAGCATTGAGCACATGATAGCCAATTGCCCTATGAGATTGTCTTAGACATCACAAGCTAGTAGGGAGGGCTCTCATGCACCCGTTAGAAACAAAGGACGAGGTAGAGGTCATGAAGGATCTAGTCAGTTAAGACCTAATACAAGTACTCATTCGAAAACTGTTGATCGACTTGCCATACTTTCTACTTCAGCTCGAGCTTATGCTTTGAAAGCTCGTGAGGATCAGGATGCACCTGAAGTCATTACTGGTACTGTTTCTCTTTTTAACTCAAAAATGCATGCTTTGATTAATCCTGGATCTACTCATTCTTATATCTGTGTTGGAGAAATTCCTGATAAAGAGATGCCTATAAATTAGTTAGACTATGACATTTATGTGACTATTCCTTGAGTAGCAGTGTGTTAGTTAATCAAGTGTATAAAAAATGTCCTATTATGATCCAAGGATATGAAAATATAACATATCTGATTAGATTGCCTTTTCATGAATTTGATTTGATTTTAGGAATGGATTGGTTAACCAAGCATCAGGTAGTAGTTGACTGTAGTGCTAAGACGATTGTGTTTAGGAAGCCTAATCAACCTGAAATAATATTACATGGCATCCGCACTAGTTCTCTGACTAATTTGGTATCTGTTATGCAAGCTCAGAAGTTCCTTAGGAAAGGGTGTGAAGCTTATCTAGCTTTTGTGTTTGATTCTAAGAAGGAGGGTGGTAAATTGCAAGACATTCCAATGGTGAGTGAATTTCCAGATGTGTTTGCTGAAGAGCTATTCAGACTCCCTCCTGAAAGGGAAGTGGAGTTATCTATTGAATTTATGCCTGTTATTGCCCCTATATCTAGAGCACCGTACAGGATGGCTCCTATTAAATTAAAGGAGTTGAAGGTTCATTTGCAAGAGCTAGTGGATAAGGGGTTCATTCGACCCAGTGTCTCACCCTGGGGAGCACCAGTTATGTTTATTAAGAAGAAAGATGGTACTCTTCGGATGTGTATCTATTATAGGCAATTGAACATAGTCACAGTGAAGAATAAGTATCTATTGCCAAGGATAGAAGATCTATTTGATCAATTGAAAGATGTAGGAGTATTTTCAAAGATAGATTTATGATCAGGATACTATCAACTTTGGGTAAAAGATGTGGATGTTTCGAAGGCTACATTCAGGACCCGTTATAGACATTATAAATTCTTGATGATGCCATTTGGGCTAACTATTGCTCCAGCTGCATTCATGGATTTGATGAATAGAGTATTTAATCCCTATTTAGACCAGTTTGTAGTGGTGTTTATAAATGATATCTTAGTCTATTCTAAGAATGAGCATGATCATATTGAGCATCTGCAGGTTGTATTACAAACCCTATAGGAAAAGTAGTTATATACTAAACTGAGTAAGTGTGATTTCTGGCTTCAGGAAGTATCTTTTCTAGGACCTATTTTCTCTTCTCAATGGATTAGAGTTGATCATAGTAAGATTGAAGCAATTGTTAACTAGAAGCCGCTACGAAATGTGATAGAAGTGAGAAGTTTTCTAGGATCGGCGGGTTACTATCGCTGGTTTGTGAAGCGGTTCGGTGATAGCATCCCCTTTGAGTAAATTGCTACGGAAAGGAGTGAGGTATGAATGGTCTGATAAATGTCAAACTAGCTTTGATCAACTAAAGAGAATGCTTACTGAAGCTCCTATGTTGGCTCAACCCATTTTTGGTAAGGAATATGTTATGTATAGTGATGCATCTAGAAATAGTTTGGGTTGTGTTTTGATGCAGGATGGAAAGGTAGTTGTGTATGCTTCTAGGCAACTAAAGCCTCACGAACAAAACTACCCTACTTATGATCTTGAACTTGCAACAGTAGTGTTTGATTTGACAATTTGGTGACACTACTTGTATGATGGAAAGTGTAGGATCTTCACTAATCGTAAGAGTTTGAAGTATCTGCTTACCCACAAGGAACTTAATCTGAGACAACAGCGTTGGTTGGAATTGTTTAAAGACTATGACTACATTATGGATTACCATCTGGGTAAGGCTAATGTCGAGGCTGATATCTTAAGTCGGAAGACCATTTCGGCTTTGTCAGTGCAGCAGGGTAAATGGAGACTTGTATCTAATAGAGCTTTAATAACTCAATTGAAACTAGGCCTACCTTGAAGCAAGAAATCTGTGTTGCTTAGAGAGTTGATTATAAGTTGTAACAACTTATCTTGGCTACTCGGGAAGGCAAACAACCTGATTTTTTTGTAAAAGGAGATAGTGATTTGTATTATAAAGATTGATTGTGTGTGCCAGCAAATGATGAATTGAAGAGAAAGTTGTTGCTTGAGGCACATAATACTATCTTTACTATACATTCTGGTGGAAATAAGATGTATCAAGATCTGAAGCAGCATTACTGGTGGTCAAGTATAAAACGAGATGTTATAGACTATATGTCCAAATGTTTGATATGTCAGCAAGTTAAAGTAGAGCACCAGGTTCCATCTGGTTTATTACATCCAAATTTGATTCCTTAATGGAAATGAGATAACATTACCATAAATTTTGTCACTAGACTTCCTCTCACTCAAAGAAAGCACGATGTTGTATGGGTGATTGTAGATAAGTTCACCAAGTCTACTCACTTTCTACCTATTCCTCCTGATTATTCATTAGCTAGGCTAGCAAATATACATGTGAATGAGATAGTGAGGTTGCATGAGGTGCCACTATCTATTATTTCTGATCGTGATCCTCGATCTACTTCGAGATTCTGGAAAAGTCTACAAAAGGCTTTGGGTACTCAAGTCTAGTTTAGTACCACTTTCTATCCCCAGAAAGATGGACAGCCTAAACACACGCAAACTGGCGGACACGTGTGGCACTGCATGCTGGCGGACGCATGTGGCGCGTGCAACGCACATAGCACACTCTTCCACGAGCGTGGAACCGCGGGCATTTGTGTGACACGCTCCGCATCCGTCTCGACACATAGACCACAAGGATCGGGACATGTGTCCACACATGCAACGCACGTGCCTTACGGTGAACGCGTCTATCTGCACGCATGCAATGTACCCCCTCCCTATTCCACGCGCTGATGATGTCAACAATACAGTACTACTGACGTCACACTGATGTCAGTAAACACAAAAAAAAGAGGAAAATTTTTAGAATTCTCGTAAAGGTGCCCCGAGTCCTTTTGGGTCAATTTTTGAGTTCAAGAAATTTTTTAAGTAGTTTTTTCAATTTTTCTAGATTTATTACATTGGTAATTGGATTCCGGAAAAAATTTTAACGCTAATTTTGAGTACATTTTCATACTCCGAACTGCACATTAGGGAGACACTTAAGTTTTATGTCTCGTGCGGTAGGTTCGGTATTTGGAAAAATACGATAAACACTCTCATTAAGATTTTTTATTTATAAAAGTTTCACACAAAGTTTAAAGACAATATTTTTAGTATTAGTATGTGATTATTTAATTATGAATCTAGTTTTTCATTTATAATCGATTTTCACATACATTATGCCCATACAGAATGTGAGGATGGCATAAAGTTGCATCCCTTGTATTTGTGGACTTTCTAGGGTACTTATGAGAATGCAGTCACCAAAGTAGCCTTTCAAGTCAATATTTTGGATTGTTCTGATCACATGTTGGGGATGTCTCTGACCTTATGTTTGGTTATTCTGGCCAAAGGTGTTGTCCTTACATAGAGTTTTGAGATGTTTATAAAAGCATTAATGTTGGGCCCCGATTCCTTTTCTCTGGTAAATAAGTTGTCTAATTTTATTTTGAGGTTTAAATTTGATATTTTTAATTTGGTTGGAATAAATTGAGGATTTTATTGCTTAAGTTATGATTATCAAATGAAGGGATTTAGTGAAATTAGATTAATTTTGTGATGCATTGTTAGTATTGAAAAGAATTATATAAATTGAGAGTTTTATTAAATTGTTAGAATTTAAAATAGAATAAGTTGGTATAAGGGCCATTTAGGAAGATTATAAATGTTTTAAGGCTTAAGGTTTTTTTAAGATGGGCCTTGTAATTTTTATACTATGGGATGAAGAAGAATTGGGCTTTTAGCCTTTGAAATACCTTTTAAAATGAAGAAAAAAGAATGCATTTGGGCTTAGCCCATGAAAGTGACATGAAAGTGTAAAGGATAAAATAAAAAGGGAATGAGGGAAGTTGTCGTTTGGGCTTAGGTCTCATAATAAAAGGATTAGGTTTTATAATAGGATAAATTTTACTTAAGTGTTTGGGAGGCCACCGAAAACTTACAAGGGAAAAGAGATAAGCATACGAAAATTTCAAAGGAGAAAAGAGAAGAGGGACATTCGGCCAAGACAAAGGAAGAAGAAGAAGAGAAGAGAGGTTAGGGCTTTAGTTATTTTGGTTTAGAAAGTATTTATGAGAGTCTTTAAGAAGGAAGAAGGGTTACGAAAATATCAAAGAAGAAGAGAGAGAGTGTGAGTTCGGCCATGAGAGAAGAGAGGAAGAAGAATCATCTTTCTTGAGTTTCCAAGTGGGTTTCCAAGGAGTTTCAACAAGAAGAAGGTTAAAGGAAGAGGAAGCAACTCTTAAGGAAGCAAATCAGAATTTCGTGGATCTTCTTAACGTAGGGTTTCGAAAATTTGTTGGTTTTTTTGTAGGATTTTTATCTTTCATGCTTAACTTGGATGGTTGGAAGAGTTATTTTATGAAAGAACAAGGAAAAGAAGAGTTATGGAAGTTAAGCTAAAATTCTGATTTCGTGGGTTTCTTATAGGTGAGAAGATTGACGAATTTTTTGATTAATTAGATGGGTTTTGATGCTAATGGGTTAGATAAAGTATGGGTAAGGTGATGTTGAATAAATTTCATGTTTTCCCTTTTCGTCAAATTTTCCAGCATTGTTAATTCATGGTTTTTGTTAGGTTTTATCCTTTCTTGCTTATAAATGATGGTTGAAGAGTGATTTGTGTAGGAAAGAAAGGAAAGAAAAAGAGAAATGGAGGTTTGGAAAAAAATCAGCATTTGTGGGTCTCTTTAAGGCATGAGATTTTCGAAAATAATTGACTAGGTTTGAGAAAGGTTGTGGTTGTTATAGTTTAGGAAAAGTATAGGTGAAGTATATGAGGTTATGTAGGTTGAAAGTTAAGTTTTAGTCATTCTTGAAAAATTTCAGCATGTTAATCTTATGTTAATTAAGGTTTTTATGCCTTGATTAAGGTCAAATAAGGTAATTGGAGGTAGAGGGAAGGTTAGGTTA
>JANZXV010000004.1:17295515-17310353 GCA_027576455.1 Erythroxylum roigii | reverse complement strand
AATTTATTTAACTAAAAGTAATATATTTTTAAGTTTTATCTAAAATGTAATTATTATCAGTGATAAAAATACAACTACATTAATATTAACAACCAAACAGGTTTTTGTTTTTATTAGAAAGAAAAACATAAACTAAAAATTGAAAATGGAAACTAAAAACTACAATAGAAAAATAGAAGTAGAATCAAACAACCCCTACATTGCGCCTATTTTCAGATGCACAACTACTGGTGCAAGAGTGAGTAGCTCCAAATGTAGACGCCAACACGTCGTGTTCTTTGACACCGCCGCAGCTTCCTCGCGTCACCATGGAGCATCCAGATTCATAGGCGAACATCGCCATTGCCAGTGGCACCACTTTATTCCATTTGATAGTCATCAAAACACCAACCAAAAATCCAGTCATGTACAGAAACAAATACAAAAACCAAAAACGTAACACCAAAGCATAAAACAGAAAACACAACCAGAACTAAAATGAACACAGTCCCATCGTCACAAAGTAGTACACAAAACACAACCCAGAGAAACCACCTAAGCAGAAACAATCCAGCAATAAGCGTGACCAATCACACCACTCTCATATGCGACCCTTTTTCTAGAATTCCAGAAAAATTCTAAGAATCATGGTTTTTCATATTAAGAATCATGGTTTTTAATATTCTCTTTATGGTCTTGGTCTTTAAGGATTATATGTTTTTGGGTTCAAAGCATCTTGGAATTTACAGATTCACAAATTCCAAACAATTGGACAATAGCTGCAATCACTTTTGAAATTCCAGACTATATGAATTTCTAAAATTCTAAGTGCCTAAAATTACTATGAACTTTTTATACTATCAATATTCAGATTTCATCTAAATCTGATTGTAGGTTCGCAATTATTGCAATTTCAATTCCAAAATTTAATATCAACAATAATGAAACAATTTAATTAAATTATAGAATCAACGAGTGATTTGATACTATTTTTGAGAAATCAGGATAGAATCTAATCTTGACAGCAGCAGAATAATTACGAAACTTTCTTTGTATTTTGATTTCCTGAAACAAAGATTACTTTAGCTCTATAAAATGATGAACACAATAACCATATTAAGCACGAATCGTAATTCATACCTTATTTCAAAGCTTGATCATATTTTTTTCGCATCTATTAAACCATTCCTAAAATTGATTTATCTCAACTACCATAGCTGCACAAGCATCCAATCTCTAACTATATCTTTAAAAAACAAGTTGAGAGAATTCTGTAACTCTTATAGAGATGGTTAAGCAAGAAGTGTTAGCTCTATAGAGCTTAAGTCTATTTATAATAGGTTTTGAAATTTTTAGTAATTTAATTGAAATTAAATTCTAATTTCAATTAAACGTTAATTAGAATTATAAATTATCCTAATTAAATACTAATTATGCCCAAATAAGATTTAATATCTCATATTGATCATTTTTTACTAAAGTATTATATTGAATTATAAAGTTTCAAAAACTTTACAATCAAATCCAACTTGATTAAATTATTTTTGCTCTCTTTAGCTCATTCTTTATGTGAGACCTATTAGGTTTCCAAATATGTTGGCAATGATTATCAAGTATAATTCTAATTTATAAATAGAATTAGATAAATTAAAACTTCTTTTAATTTTTTTTAATTCTTCAATTAAACAATTTATAACCATAGATTGAGAATAACATCTAGCAACACATCATGACCACCTAAATATTTAGGGATGCCAAAGTGATTTTGACTAACCTTTTCGTGCATGATTTTTTTATATAATTCAATCATTTCATCATACAATGTTTTGATTAGACAAAGTATGGAATTAATGCTTACTCTTTTCTAGTCTAATTGACAAGCTCCTATCTTGAAATGACTAGGCGACTTACCCGGCACCCCACGATGGCCCTCCAGTCGATATCCGATCCAATTAAAAAGTTTTCGTGGAGCTAAGCTTAATACCTTTTTTATCGAAAAGCTTTAACTCAACATTCATAAATATAAGCAATAGAGACTTTTTTCTAAACCATTTTATTAAAAATTTTGGTAGCATAACAACTGTATTTTGACATTCCCAAAATTTTCAAAGCTCTTATAAAAGTTCAAAACACTTCTATATTTACATCAAAATCTCCACTACAAATTTTGGACTTCAAGTCCACTCACAAACAATCTCAACAATAAAATCAATTGATTTTAAAAAGCTAAAAATATTCATGCACTTCATTTAAAAACGTTTATATACCTCCAGTTTTTACACAAATGTACATTCCAAAATATGTTTAAAGATATGAAATAGTTCCCAAAAATATTTACAAGGCAATAATGCCTATATAGCAGAATGTGAGTAAGCTGACTGCTCGCGAGGTGGAGTCCTTGCTTTTGAAGCCCCTGAGCGTGCACTTGGAGGTCTTATTTTGAAAACATAAAGTAGAGTGTTAACTTTTCTATACAAACCATATTTAACAATTTAAACCTCCTTAAAACAAATTCATTTGATTTCTTATGATACAATTCTAATATAAAACATATATGTTATCCGAAATCAAATTTCTTAAGTTACTTTTAAAGTAAATCGTGATAGCATTATTATTGTCATGAACTTTCTTACATGACATAGCCCACCACTAACTTCTTTGTCATATGGTATCCTTAAGCATAAGGTCATAGAACTGGTTTTGCATCACATACTCGTAATTAGTTAACCACTAGTTACAAAACTAGTTCTACATCACTTATCTATACTAAGTTAACCACTATACACTAGTAATTACGGAATTAATTCTACATCGCTTACTCGCAACTAGTTAGCCACTAGTTTCGGAGCTAGTTTTACATCACTTACCTGCACTAGGTTAACCGCTATGCACCGATAGTTACAAAGTTGTATCTACATCGCTTACCTATAACTAGTTAACCATTAGTAATGGAGCTTGTTTTACATCGCTTACCCTCACTAGGTTAACCGTTATACACTAATATAATAACATGTATAAAACCTATCAATGTACCATAGGCTAAAAACCATTTCCTTTTTATCAACCAATAATATAATTTCAATATAACTTCAAATTGTATGAAATTCAAAATTCAATTCATATATTGCTAAAACATACACTTATACTAGCAATATTCACTTGTCATTAATCATTCACATAAAACTCATAATCATACAATATAAAGTCACATATCATCAATTCTTTTGTAAAGAATTTATTTATATAAAAAATTAAAATACACTCACTGTCTTGCAAACTTATTACACACTTATGTGTTCTGCGCCTCTCCTTTACCCACACAAATAGCACTTCGTTTAGGCATTTATTTCCAAATTCAGAAATAAGGCATTGAAACAATATATTTGGTTTAACTGAATTCGAGATTAGTATTTCCTCGCGTAACAAGTTTGTTAATTGTATTTCCGCTTACTTCCATAAGCTAACTTATTGTTCTCCGTTTCACAATCTAACTTTAAAAATTACTCAAATATCATCTTTTACCTATTCTAGCTTATTAATTTCTTCAAAACACTATCTTCCCCAATTAATTTACCACAACCATAATCAAACTTGAACAACTCATACCAGTAACTACATTTCCTCTTAAGGCCAAATTGTCCTCACTACACACATATATATCATCATTTCAATTTCTTTCCAACTTTTCAACATAATTCACCTAAGATCCATGCTAAGCATCATCCAAACAGATCATAAACCATTTCAACTTCATCTTATTCCATATACACTTCATATATGAATTTTTCCAAATAATAAGATAACACTTCATTTAATAATTTCAAATGTCACAAAGACACTTAATGACCATCCATAATCAGCTTCACATGGTCATTACATCAAAACCATACTTGTATGCCAAAAATGCCCTTATGGCTAAACTGAACATTTTTTTACATCAAACTTATCCAATTCAATTCTTTTTCATTTATTTACTTCATTAGCATCAAAACTATGCTATGAACATCATGAAACATCAAAATAAAATTTTTGGATCAATTGACACTAAAATCCTTAGCCATGGCCGATCCTCTCATTCTTGATTTCTTGGTTTACTCTCTTGTTGTCAACTCTTAAATGCTTCTAAGCTTATTATCTACTTCATGGCAAGTCAAAAATCACCATTAATCTTGAGCACATCCATTTCACATAAAAACCACAAAATTTAATTATCATATTTAATATATATTTATTATTATTATTAACAATATAATTATATTGACATTAATAATTAAAGAGAATTTTATTTTTATTAAAAAATAAAATAAAAATTAAAACTAAGGGATTAGTACTAAGTTTAAAGTTTAACCCAAATTTGACCCAAAAGTTAGTGTTTGACCTAGGCTCGACTAGAAGTTTGAGGCACATAATTGAGTCTAAGCTCGATTGAGCTTGAATAACTCGAAATTCAATCGAGTCTGAATTAAGTTTGATTTTTTTTCTTTTTATTTAAAAATTTCAAAACAACCTTGCTATTTTAAAAATATTTAAATCTGGGCTGATCTGGATAACCGAAGGTTAAGCTTGGTCCAAAGCCTAAGGAAAAATAAAGTTCTGACCTAAAATTCAGCCTAACCGACTTGGATCTATTGATATTGATTTTAGGCCGGGCCACGCTTAATTACCGAATCGTACTCCAAACTTTTTGTTACATCATAATCTGCCCCTATGCCCCAATACTTTTGTTCCTCGTCGCCTCGCATTTCCTTGTTGCCTTCTACTTTTTCCCATTTGCCTTGAATCATTTCAACATTGAGTATCAAATCGCTCTCCCCATCCTTCGATAGATTGTTAATCGAATAGGTTCTAATCGTTAATAGGAAATAGAATTAGTAATGTCTGGAAAGAATCGAGGACCGCCTTTGCCGATGAAAGGAATAATTCACGCCATTCACGAACCACGCTTCGCCGGCGGAGTAATGCCGCCAGCGCATCCGGCAATTTTGGACGAAATCCGAGAAACCCATTTCGGGTTAGATCCGAGGAGGCTCCCTGCGCACCCAGCTATAATCGAAGAGCGTTTGGCCGCTCAACATCAAGAAATTCAAGGTTTGTTGGCCGACAATCAGCGACTGGCTGCGACACATGTGGCGTTAAAGCAGGAATTGGAAGTTGCACAGCACGAATTGCAACAAAAAACTCGGTTTTTGGATTCTTTGCATGCGGAGAAGGATGTGCAGATGAGGGAATTGCATGACAAGTCTTTGAGGTTGGAGGCTGATTTTCGTGGTGTTGAGGCTATGCAGTCTGAATTTCGTCGTGTTCGTGCTGATATTAAGGAACTTGGGGATGTTAAGCAAGACCTTACGGGAAGAGTACAGATGATGACTCAGGATTTAGCGAGATATAATGCTGATTTGCAGCAAGTTCCGGTTTTGAAGACTGAAATTGATACTATGAAGCAGGAATTGCAGCGTGCAAGGTTATTACTTTAGATAAATTGGTTTTAGTTTCATGAAAAAACCTATTATTAAATTTGAATGTTTTCTGGTGTTTGTATGGATATAGAGCTGCCATTGAGTATGAAAAGAAAGGGTATGCAGAGAATTATGAGCACGGGCAGGTGATGCAGAACAAATTGATAGCAATGGCTCGGGAGTTGGAGAAACTTCGAGCAGAGATTGCAAGTGCAGAGAAGAGAGCTCGCCCCCCTGCTGCTGCAGTGAATCCAGGTACACTAATTTGTATTTAATAGGTGGAATATCCTTTGTTTTTTTTTGCGATAATTGAGAGAAAGGAAGCAATGGTCTTGGCATCTGAAAACCCATCTTGTTGTAATTGAATTCAACCTGTTCTTTCTTCAGCTGCGGCTGAAGCCAACGAATTATATTCCACTGTTTTCCCCTTGCAGCTTGAGGGGCCTAATATTTCTATTACTAAACTCTTATTTCTTATTGCTGTTCTTCCTGTACAGCTTATCATGCAAATTATAGCAATCCTGAATCTGGATATGCCGGACACACTTATCCGGCTGGCTATGGAATGAACCCTGTAAGTTGGCAATGATATTAGTCTCAATTGTCTTGATGTTTGAAATTTGTAAGTTTTACATGTATGTACACATGTTTGCTTGTTTATGCATTTCTTCAAATTGCATGGGTGATTATTCCTACTTCATTATTGATATTTCTTGACATTTCCTAAACATTTAGGTGCAAGCTCATGTCGAAAACTTTCCTCAGTATGGAGTGGCACCTGGTTCCTGGGGTGGATATGATATGCATCGAGGTCAAGGGCACAGATAAACTGATATCAAAGTCAAGCTAAGATGTCTTCCAACGAGTCCTTTGAGCAGCAACTTTAGATACTTGCATAGGTTTGAACTGTTATCTTATGATAGTTTGTTTAAGAGAATTGATTCTCTTTGGGTTTAATTAAGTTGTACTTGAAAGCAAGGACAATTATGCTATTTCCATTTTAAATTCTCTTGTTGCAACTACTGTCTTTAATGATTTTGTTTTTTTTTTTCAAATTTCTAGCATTTGGAAAAGAGACGTTTTGATTACCCATGGTTGTAGTGCTGCCTTTTTAGGACAGATTTTTCTGCAATTTGGCAATAGGGTTCTGTTGTTTTGATCTTTAATCATTTTTACATATATGTAGTATCAACATCTTAACTTAAAGTGTAGCCTAATTCCCATAACATCTATTTGATTATTTTGATGGCCTTAACTTTCGTCAATGATGATAATATTACATTTGTAATCAAAAATCTATTTGTCTAATAAGTCAACACGTCCCGCCAAAACCCCCGCTAATCTTTCTCTCTGTCTATGTCGGTCTCCCCACAAAAGAAATAGTCTCTCTCTCTCTCTCTCTCTTCTCTCTCTCTTGTTATTTATTCTGCAAACAAGTATGGGCATTACAAAAGAAATAGGCCAACTCCTCCGTTTTTATTGAGAATCCGAGGATGAGAAAGTAAGTAATGGCTACTATGTGACAATCTTTGATAATATTTATTTTTTAATCCTTGAACAACAACCTGATATTTAACCATGTATACCTTTATGTTTGAGTTCTGTTCCTCTTATTCAGCCATATTGGTCCTTGGCTTAGGGGAAGTTATGTAAATTCAAAAGTCTATTGGAGGCTGTAGAAATTATTCCCATCAAAAAGGATTTAATTTGAGACAAACTTCTTATTTTGTATTTGAGATTTTGGTACTATTCTAGATTATCTCCACCTTGTTCCTTTTATTTGATTACATTTTTCAAGATTCTTTACGATGACCTCTTTTCAAATAGGCATGGATCTTGTCAAGAAATGCTTTTTGTTTCATTTGGTAGCCTGGCTTGTATGATAAAAATTGGAAGCATGTTCTGGTTTGGTGCTGCCTCAGTCATCTTCTGTCACTTTTTTTATCCAGTCCAAAATTCTTACCCATTTGTTATCCTCTACTTCTTTTGATTTCTCCTCTATGCTTGCTTTAACTTTTAAAACTGATGATCTTATGTATGTATTCAAGAGTCAATTTTCCTCTAGCTTATGAAATTTTAAGGCTATGTAACCTGTTGAATTGCAACGCTCTAAATCATCCGATGATGTTCCATTTTGTTGCTGGGGCTAGTCAGAGTTCTTTTCTTCTTTTTGTTTTCAGTAGGTACAATGTAACATAACTGAGGTGCAGTTTCTAGATGGTGATAAAAGTGTCTATCTCATTGGTCATTGTAGGTTCATCTTCTGTTGAATTAGTTTTTGGATGTCATCCTCAACCTTCCTAGAAATCTGGATTTCCCTTTCTCAGTCTACATCAATTAGTGGGGTTTAATTACTTTTATACCTAGTTTTGGAGTACATTTCAGGAAATAATTGTTATCTTGTTCAGTATTTTGTTGTAGGTGTGGCCTAGTTCTATCAGATCTAGAGAACTGTTAATGCATATAATGTTTGTCATTGGTCTTTTACTTGCTTTAGAAGCCTTACTCGGACTCGAATTTTTTTGTTTGGTTATTACCTCATTTAAGTGGTACGTTTTTTATATCCATCTGACATCGGCCCTTTTTTTCCTTTTGTATTTCCTTGGCATTCTATCTTCTCTCTGCATGTTAAAGTGAGACGTTGGTAGAAACTAGCGTGACACATCTTCTGGTAATGCTCTTAAGTATTCAGAATAAAATATTCTAATTATAGGTATCCCTGCAGCTCATTCTTGTACTTTAGATTAGCTTTAGCTTTTGGGTCATAAGCTGATGCCTCAAAAACATTCTATTGTTGAATTCTGAATGATATGAGTGATGTAATGATAAGCTATGGCTTGTGTTTTCTAGCAATCAATCAGAGTTAAGCTAGTCCATAAAAAATTTTATGGTTGAGGCTTCAAACGTGGCTTACATTTTTTATGGAAATTAAAGTATTGTATTCCAAAAATGGAAGCAATGCCTTACAATTTACAAGGATAAAAGCTTATGGACCAAACCTTATGAACCAAACCATTATAGTACAAAAGTGAGAGGGATGGTCGACATAATACAAACCACTATAATTTGCATTCAATCTGACTTAGTGGAGCTACTAATCAACAGATTGAGAGATTGACAGAGTGATGCACCTTACAATTAATTAACTCCCCAGCTTGTGGCTGCTATGCTAGTTGTTTTCTTCTTCCCTAAGCTCAACAAGAAGTTTTCCTTCATCTTTGCAAGTGCTTTTGTGTAAAAAGCTGTCCTGTTTTGCTGCTCATTCTTGAATCTCCTCATGCTTCTTTCCTACCATGCTACATAGACCTCAGGGCTAACTTGAGTAGTTTGGAATTGCCATTTGATGTCAGGTTGCTGCATACTTGTTGGAGTATTTCTTCCCCTCTTTTTCACACGTGTTGAAGTTGCAAGTGAACTGAATTTTCTGCTGTAGTGGTTTAGATTTCAACTAAGTTACTAGATTTTCAGGAGAAGATAAAAAAAGTTTGAATATCATTGGTTTTATTGTGTAAAACATGATCAGTTTTGATATTTGAAAAGATGTAAGAAAGAGATTTGTGGTCTAAGATTGTACTAGATAGAGAGATGGGTCTAGAAACAACCCAAAAATTTTTACAGGCCCATCCCGGGATTGATCGGGCTTGGGCTATTTTGCCAAGCCTGGTACTAGAGGAAAGCATTCCTTAGTAAGGTGGTTAGGGGGAGGACTAGCAAAAGAAAAGTCTAAGACTGCATTATTGAAGTACTTGTTAACTATAATCCTAAAAGCCTAAAGACGAAATTGTGTAGTGAATAATGACTTTCATTTTAGTGGGATTAAGGTCATATTACTTCTAACACTTATAAAATTTGTCATTCTTATTTTTCCAAGCTTGTGACTTTGAAAGGAAAACTCAGATACACCATTGACCCCGAAAACACCTTTTATATACTTTTGATTGAATCCATAACAAAACATATATGTGTAAGACCTATGAAGGTCGTATGCTTTGGATTGTTGAGCACTTAGTTTTCAATCTTTATTCATTCTGCCTTCAAAATGTTGTTAGCTTTTGAAATGATGATTACAGTTTCATTTTTAGTAGCTCAAATGAGCTTGACTAACTCTTGTTTTGGTGTTCGTGAAGCTAGTTATGTAAAACTTGGGACATTTATGAACCTTTTCATACTTTTTCTTTTGGTTCAGGTTATTGTTTCTATAACTTAATAACTAATTCTGGGTTTTTACTATACTGCATTTTTTTTGAGCTGTTCATGCTGTTGTGCATTAGGTTAGGTTCACAACTGTTTTGAAATATTACTGAGTTCTGTGTCAGACATGTATTTCATTTGATGCCTGTCATGTGGTTACTCTGTTCAACATCATTAATACTAGCTTTATTTGTTTGTTTGGTTATTTGGCTTTTCTTGCTTCTCTGAGGAGGAGCTCGGTCTTTTTGGTCATCCCTTTATTTATGTAGAAGTTCATGTTTATCTTGGCCATGTTTGAATGGAACCTGGTATGAATTTCCAATTTTGTGGGATTATTGCTCTCTCTCTCCATATCTCTATCCTCTCACTTGCTTTCTTGCAAGCTTGAGGAGGGCTACTTAATGCCTGTCCAGTATAACTCACTTAGTTCATATGGGATTCTATCCGATGGTTCTTGGAGGATTTGGTTCTTGGTTGGGATTACAGTCTCTTCTAATCATTATCCTGAGGGTGGGTGGACAACAGCCACCATTATGTCATTCCATTTGAAAGGGATCAACCTACATTTTTAGAGAAGCTTACCCATTAGTTGAGGTATGCTGGTCTGATTGTTTGACATTTCAACACCGAAGCTACGTGAAAGTTTTCTTGGTCAAGCAAATGATATCTTGAATTGTGTGCTTCTTTCACCGTCATTCCTTTTCAATTCTTCCTCTTCATTTGATGTGCCCACTCTTTGTGCACTCAGACCAGAGGGTTAGTACCATTTATCTTTCAGTGCACAGTAAGTGACCTGTAAATCAATAAATTGGGCTGCATAAGCTGTTTTTCTACTTGAATGTAGTAGCTAAGTTGATTATGTCCCTGCGCTGTTGTACTATGTTAAATTTGTGTTCATCGTATGATATTTTGGTGATTAGAACTTTATATTTTGCTGTCTTCTTTGTTCGAGTTTGTGTGTCTTAGTGAAGAATTTTTAGCTCATCTAAGAGTTGAAGAAGGCGTTTATTGGCTATTGAAATGGATATGTCGAAAAGATATTTTGTCATCTTCAAGCTGTGCAGCTATAACATAGGAGTGAAAAGTGATCCAGGAAGCATGTTGGTAATCTTATTTTCCTATGTAATTATTCTTCTTTAAGAAAGATTGAGGATCTAAATGGGACATTATAGAAGAATCATGTGCATATTGTATATTGGTGGATCCTATCATATAAGATGAAAGTTGTACCATTAGGAAGGAAGCTAATAGGTCTAATGATTATATGCTTGTATAGTTGAATTCCTTAGATGTCCTGGGGTTTTTTTTGTGGCATAAAACTCAATAGATTCCAAGATGATGTGTGTTGGGAAATATCCAGCTGGATATCTCCTAGATATTATGGACTCGTGAAAGTTAGCAAATCAGATAAGTTAGGATATTATGTACAGATATTAGTTTCCTAGAATAGCCCTCTTTATTTCTGTATCAACTTGTACCTATGTATTGACCTTGTAAGATATTGAGAATAATATACATCTGTTCAGAATTTCTGCATGGTATCAGAGCATACCTGAACAAACCTAAACCCTAGCTGCTACCAATTGTCTATAATCTTGCCTATCTATGTCAACCATGTCTGTCCGGCATTGCTGAATCCTCTAACCTATCTGTTCAAACACCTTCTCCTCATAATCCTACCTCAGATTCACATTCCAATCAAATCATTACTATACGACTGAATGAAGAGAATTTTCTTCGCTGGTCCCAATCGGTTAGAATGTACATCCGTGGTAGAGGCAAGATTGGATATTTGACTAGTGACAAGAAGGAACCGACGGCTGATGATCCTACAGACGGAATATGGGATGCTGAAAATTCTATGGTTATGACATGGCTGGTAAATTCTATGGAGGAGGATATTAGCTCCAACTATAAGTGTTTCCACACAGCTAAGGAGCTATGGGACAATGTGAATCAGATGTATTTTGACTTAGGAAACCAGTCTCAAGTGTATGAACTAACTATCAAATTGGGTAAGATCTACCAAGGTGAGGACAGTGTCACTAAGTACTTTAATTCCCTGAAATGTTTGTGGTAAGACTTAGATTTGTTTAATGACTATGAGTGGAAACCCCTTGATGACTGTAACTATTTTAGAAAAATAGTAGAGGATAACCGAATTTTTAAGCTCTTAATTGGACTTAATGTTGAGTTTGATGAGGTTAAAGGCAGGATTATTGGAAGACAACCACTTCTATCCATTGGGGAAGTCTTTGCAGAAGTCCAACTTGAAGAGAGTAGACGGTTTGTGATGCTTGGCAAACGAAATCCTACACCTACTATTGAAAACACAGCCTTAGTTTTTGGGAATGCTGCTGGCCCTACTAAGAAGATTGAGGAAAAGTCACGGGTTTGGTGTGACTATTGCAATAAAGCTCGTCATACCTGTGAAACATGCTGGAAATTCCATGAAAAGCTTGCAAATTGGAAGGGATCACATGAAGGAAAATTTAATAAAACTTCAGCTCACTATGAATCAAGTAAAACTCCATCGGCCCATAAAGTAGATGCTGGACAGTTCTCTCAAGAGCAGATTAATTCATCCTGAAGCTACTAAAACCCAAATCTGAATCCTCAAGTGCCCTTAATGCTTTTGTTGCGCAAACTAGTAGTGATTTTAATGCCTTATCATGTTCCTTTCCATACAATTTTGGATCATTGATTCAGGAGCATTTGACCATATGACCTGTTGTAATTTATTTCATACTTATGACCCTAGTTTTGGCCATGAAAAAATCCGTATAGCAGATGGATCATTTTCTGCTGTAGCTGGTAAAGGTTCAATAACTCTATCCTCTAATATTTGCCTTAAATTTGTCCTTCATGTTCTAAAACTAGCTTGTAATTTGCTATGTGTGAGCAAACTAGCCCGTGACTCTAATTGTACCATTACATTTTTTGACTCATATTGTGTCTTTCAGGAACTAACTTCGAGGAAGATTATTGGCAGTGCTTAGTTGATAGATGGTCTCTACTACTTCGTTGATGAAAACTTGAAGAATAACGAAGCTCATGGAATAGATTTTGCTTTGGGCATAATAGATTAGAACATCCTAATTTCTCGTATTTTAAAAGACTATTACCTCATTTGTTTAAATCTATGGATTGTTCAAAACTTCATTGCAAGCATTGCATTTTATCCAAAAGTCATAAGATTATTTACTCTACAAAACCATATCAACCCTCTGAACCATTTTACATTTTTACTTAATTCATAGTGATGTTTGGGTTCCATCGCGTGTTAAAACCATTTTTGCAAACAAATTGTTTGTAACTTTTATCGATGATCATACTCGATAATGTTGGGTCTATTTGATGCGTGAAAAATCTGAAGTTGCTCACTTTCAAAATTTTATACCATGGTTGAAACTCAATTTCACACACACATTGGTATACTTCACTTTGACAATAGGGTCGAGTATTTTAATGAAGTCCTTGGAAAATTTCTTAGGTTTTGTTGACTAGAGATTATTAGCAATGATCTTGTATTGATATTGTTATAATTACTCCTATAATCTCTCCTATAATTGAGAGATTTCCTATAGTTAATAGCTATATTACTTCCTAAATAGTCCTAAGAATTTTGTATATAAACCTTGTTCCTGTGTACACAAATATAGAGAATACAGATTATTTTCAACATTCAACACAACATGGTATCAGAGCCCTATCTGATTTAGGGACTGTTCTTTTATTTTTCCGACTGTTCTTCACTGGCTGAGTTTGTACTCACTCAAATAGCAAAGCGTTTTTCTTCTCACCACCCACCTAGATTGCTTCAGCTGTGACAGGCGACTTCCACCGTGAAAGACCCGACATCAACTGCACCGCCACGCGCCGCCATAGTGTCTCTGTTGTCGCCGCGCGTGAGTGCCATGCGCCACCCTCTGGCCAATATTTCGTCTCCGTTCTTTCTCCATCAGGGTTGCCAGCCTCTTGCCTCTCCTCTGGTGGTGTCAGACATACCTTACCTTCTGCCAATACCCTTGCTTCCTTGTCTCTCTTCGGTGTAGTTTGTGCTTCTGATTCATCTGGTAATTTTTCTGCCCATATACCAACAACACATTTTTTTGAACAACTTCTATTTACTCTATTGCCATTTTTTATTGGTTGTCCTGAGTAACACTAAAGAAGATGGAAGGAAAGAAGGTAATTATGTCGAGTTCTGATAATCCTTCACTTCAAATCAGTCCCGTAAAATTTGATGGAACTAATTATCTTGCTTAGTCAAGATCTTGTTTGTTGTTCATCAAAGCTACAGGATTACAGAGTTACATTAATGATGACAGTAAGAGACTTGACGTCAATAATTCTGATTATAATCAGTGGGAGTCCGATAATTCTCTTGTCATGTCTTGACTCATCAATTCAATGAAGCCGGAGATTGCTCGGACATACTTGCTACTTGACAAAGCAGCAAAGATATGGAAAGCTGCCTCTCTGACCTATTCTCAAATAGGTAATAAAGCTCAAATTTTTTATCTTCATAATAAATTGCACAACACGAAGCAAGGAGATATGAATGTATCATAGTATTTTGCGGAGTTATGTGGGTTGTAGCAGGAATTAGACTATTATCAATATTTTCAAGTAGAATGTTCAAAAGATGCTGCTAGATTCCAAAAAATGATAGAAGAAGAACGGGTATTTGATTTTTTAGCAGGTTTTAACCTAGAGTTTGATCATATACGAGGTACAATACTTGGAAAAGATCCTTTCCCTTTCGTTCAGCTTGCACATTCTCTAGTACAACAAGAAGAAAGTAGGAGAAATTTTATGCTACATACACCTATCATTGAAAGAGCTGGATTAGTAGCAAGTTCTACCGAAAAGTCGAAACCTACAAATACCTCATCCAATAAGGATCACTTACATTGTGATTACTGTGAAAAATCAAGACATACCTGAGAAACCTGCTGGAAATTGCATGAAAGGCCTAATCAGAGTCGTGGAAAACGAGGTGGCTCATTGGTAAGGGGTAAGGCTCACTTGGCTGACGGAAATGAAGTGTCTGAAACATCGTTAGCTGGGGGATTATCCAATGAGGAACTTCAGGCCTTAAGACAACTTCTCTAAAAAACACACTCTGCTTGCACAGTTGGTGCATCAAACCTTGCCAAATCAGGTATTGAGCACTACAATTCTAAAGATAATCCTTGGATTATAGACT
>JANZXV010000004.1:17279180-17289289 GCA_027576455.1 Erythroxylum roigii | reverse complement strand
ACCTCCAGGATTTGAGGATACCTATGGGAGAAATAAGGTGTGCAAGCTAAAGAAGTCATTATATGGCCTAAAACAGTTCCCTAGAGCATGGTTTGATAGATTTGGAAGAGTTGTGAAGAGCTATGGCTATTGTCAAAGTCAAGCTGATCATACATTGTTCTACAAGCAGTCCAAGGCAGGTATGATATCTATTCTTATTGTTTACGTAGATGACATCATCATAACAGGAGATGATGTATCTGAAATAGTAGGGTTGAAGAAGAGATTAGCCAAAGAATTTGAAATTAAAGACCTTGGACCTCTCAAATACTTTCTTGGAATGGAGTTTGCTAGATCAAAGGATGGAATATTTGTGAATCAAAGTAAATATATTTTGGACCTATTGAATGAGACCAGATTACTAGGATGCAAGGCAGCTGATACTCCTGTTGAAACTGGTGTAAATTTTAGACCAGTTCAACCTAAAAATATTATTAATAAGGAGAGATACTAGCAATTGGTAGGGAGATTAATAGATTTGTCACGCACTAGACCTGATATAGCTTTTGCCGTAAGCTTAGTAAGTCAATTTATGCATCCTCTAGGCCAAGAACATTTGGATGCTATATACAGGATACTACGATATCTAAAAGGAACTCCCGGGCAAGGTTTAATGTTTCGAAAGCGGAACAATCTTTAAGTCGAAGCCTATACTGATGTTGATTGGGTAGGGAGTAACTGATAGAAGATCAATTTCAGGTTATTGCACATTTGTTGTTGGTAACTTGGCGGAGTAAGAAACAAAGTATTGTTGCAAGAAGCAGTGCCAAAGTTGAGTTTCGTTCAATGGCACATGGAATTTGTGAAGCTTTATGGATTAAAAGGATACTGGAGGAACTGCAAATTCCTATTTCAATTCCTATGAAAGTGTATTGTGACAACAAAGCTACAATTTCAATTGCTCACAATCCTGTTCTTCATGGTAGAACAAAACATGTCGAGGTTAACAGGCATTTCATCAAGGAGAAGATTGAAAAATGATTAATTTGTGTTCCCTATATTCCAACTTCACAACAGGTAGCTAATATTCTCTCATAGGGATTACACAGGAGGCAGTTTAAGCTTCTTGTTACCAGCTGGATATCTCCTAGATATTATTGACTCCTAAAAGTTAGCAAATCAGATCAGTTAGGATATTATATACAGATATTAGGACATTATGTACAGATATTAGTTTCCTAGAATAGCCCTCTTTATTTCTATATATACTTGTACCTATGTATTGACCTAGTAAGATATTGAGAATAATACACATCTGTTCAGAATTTCTGCAATGTGGCTGTGTGCAACATGACAAGTTGAAAACATTATGAAAGCTTGAGCATTTGCAATATATTTCAGTGCTGATTTTGGTCATTGATTTCAAATTATGATGCAATATACAAATCCTACAGCACAAGTCAATTTATGCAATGTATGCAGTTACTTGCTGTCACTCCATGAGATATTTCAATATCAGATAGAAGCCAAGAAATTTTACTTTTTACATAGACCTAAGCAATGCCAGTTATGTTCTAACATCTTTTATTTATTTCCTTTTAGGCTTACCAACTTTTGGCACAAAACTTGCTGCCTTTGGCATGTATCGGTACTTATCCACCAGGTATCTTCAACTACTCTGTCTATACTTCCTTTTCTGTGGTTGTGTTACTTCTCACCATTGGCCGCAAGTTTGAATACTGTAAAACTGAAGCAATGTTCATGCTTGGGAATTGCTTTCATTTGAGAGAGACAGTGATTGTTGCTGCTGGTGTGTAACAGTTTCTTATCTCCGTGAACATGTTAGTGAAGACGGACAATTTATTTGCTGGTTATTAGAGAATAATTGGCTAAAATAGTGAATAAGAAGCCTTCAAAAGTTAGAAGTAGGAATTCCATTTATTTAAAATTCAAATCCAAACTGTTCCAAAAAAACCACTGAAACTATCTCTTGGACTTCTGTTCCTTCCACCCACCTCCATCCTTTTCCCATTGTTTTGCCTCCGTTAAAGTAAATATATGAAATTCCACATCATGGGGAAGATTTAATGGTGCTACTTTTTGTCTTTCTCCATCATTTACAGCTATGATAGTTTGACCTCCATTAACACCTATATCATTAAATCCAACCTTTCTTAAAATCAGTTGCCCCTTTTTGCTTTTTAATAACCTTTCTAGTTCAATGAAGTGAATAATTATGATAATGTCATTACCTAACTTGAATCCAATCACAACTATCTTAAGTAATCATACAACCATGCCTCTTTTGTGTATGAAAAAGCTCCATATGTAGTGGGTAGAAACTTGTACCAAGAGTAATGTAACTTTGGTGGAGATTGGAAGAACTTAGACAGACAAGCACACTAGACAAAGGAAAGAACAGCACATTAGATAAGCACAATTTTTTTAATCAACAAGACTTACCCAATAAGAGGGATTAAAACTATTGGGAAAAAAATTTGAGGAAGGAAATAGAGGAAAGAAAATGGAGTCTACTTGCTGTAGTACAAATAGAAGAATTATTAACTAATAGCTAAAAATCACAAAATTAAGATATATGGTTGATATTAGGCTGCTAGAATATCAACTTTCAAGGTTGAATTTTGGCTGGGAATGCTGAAATTTCAAGTTTTGTATAGCTGGAATTTTAAGGTTTGATTGCTGAAATTTTAGGCTTAAGATTTCAAGGTTTAATATGATGGAAGTTAGGATTTTGGTTGCTGGAATTTTATTGTAAACACAAAGAATGGAAGGTCAAAAACTAGGATAAGAATCACTTTTGGAAAAAAGCATCATACTTTCTAGTTGAAAAATCAAGTTTGTAGAAAATTTTCATAGTGCTTATTATTATTAAAGGGCTAAGTACACACATTTTGAAAACAACCTCTCTACTAGTTAGGGCTAAAAGGGTAAGGCTGTATAGTATTAAACCTTTCCAGACCTTACGTATTAACGGGATTTATAATAGGTGTTATTGTTGTTGTGAGTACACACATACATAGAATTCTTAGAACTCTTATTCTAGTAGGAAAAAGTTCTTAACAAATTTAAATCATATTCTAATAAAAGTTCTATAAGTCCTAAACAACTAAGATAATATATGTAAAATAAAATAACATATTTTAACTTACTACTATTTCCTATCTAATAAGGAATCCTAACATAATCTAAATTTCAGCCCTTATCTTTGGTTGTTAGCTCAATTCTCAATCTTTGTCCAACCAAATTAAGGCTTGTGGTTGACTAATTTTTTCTCGTTTATTTCTTCTAAATACTTGTAAGTTTTTTTACATCAATTCTCCCTGGCTTGTTTGAAGTCGTCCTCAATGTAAAATGTGACAAATACTGTTCATATAAGTTTGGGCTCAACTTTTGAAATTCTGATTCTAGAATCCAAGGACTATCAAAAATTAGTTTTCTTTTCTACATGACAAGAAATTGTTGATATCCTCCATGTCTTGTGCCTATAATACAATTTTTTTTATCAAGAACGTCCTCTATTTTCTCTTTAAGATAAGTAGTGGCTAGAAGTCTTACAGTTGCAGTAGGGGATTGCTTATTTTGTCCATGATAAATAGTTAAGTCTACAACGTTAAAGACTTGTTCTCATGTCACTTGGTAATTCCAAAACATAAGCATTGACACTTATCTTCTTGATGATCTTGTAAGGTCTAGCATTTCGTGAATGAAGTTTCTTATATTTTTCTTTTTGAAAATCATCTGGACGGATCCTAACCATCACCATATCCCCTTCATTGAATTCCACCAATTGACGATGGTTGTAAGAAAAATTGTTGTTTATTATCTTTTGTTGTATCTCATCAAATATGTCCCTCATGTGTTGTGCAAAACCTTTAGTTTCAACACTAACTCATGTTTTTTGTGGTAAAGGAACTAAATCAATAAGCTTTCTTAGTTGAACTCTTGAGTCAAAAAGGCTCTTATCAGTAGACCTATTTATAGAATAGTTGTATGCAAATTCTGCCATAGGAAGAATTAGGTCCTAATTTTTCACATTGTCTCCAACCAAACATATTAACAAGTCTCTCAAGCTTCTTTCCACCACCTCCGTCTGTCCATCAGTTTGGAGATGGAAGGAACATAAAAATTTAAAGCTTAGTGTTCAATGTTTTTCATAGAATTCTCCAAAAATAACTCATAAACTTCACATCACGATATTAGACAATGGTTATAGGTAATCCATGAAGACATACAACGTCTTTAAAGAATAGTTTAGCAATGTAGACAGCATCACAAGTCTTGACCATTATATTTGCAAATGGTTTCATAACGAAATCATATGGCTTCTCTACTTGTCTCTTCAACTCTTCATTCTCAATAGGATTCAAGGTAGGTTGGAAGATTTGGGAGAGTAGATCCAAGTACAAAGTCAATAGCATGTTAAATATCTCGTAAAGGAGGTAATTCGCATGGTAAATCTTCCGGTGTAAGGTCTGAGAAATCAGCTAACAATTCTCCCACTTCTTTTGGTAAGATGAAGGGTGTTTCATGGGCTGTTTTTGTTCCTTTCTTCACTATCATTGCAAACACAATTCCATTTCCTTGCTGATAGCTTCGAATTCTTTCTCTTAAGGATATTAAGAGACTTTTTCTTGTAATTTATGACTGTCTTGTTACTTCCACTTTGTTTTTCTACCTTGTCCACCTTCCTAGGCTTCAAAATTATCTTCTTTCCATGAAATATAAAATGATAGGTGCTAGCTTTTTCGAAGTGCTAAACATCTCGATTACAAAGCCACAGTCTTCCAAGTAAAATGTGAGATACTTTCATAGGAATGACATCACACCAAATAAAGTCCTTGTATATTCTTAATCGGGAAGACATCAAGCACCTTCGAGCAACTGGTATGGTACTATTATCTACTCAAACAACTTTGTAGAGATTTGGATGTTTCTCTACGTGTAAATGCAATCGCTTTACAATGTTCTTCAATACAACATTCATACTACTACATCAATGATAAGCTTGCATACTTTATCTTTGCATCTAACTTGAGTAAAGAAAATAGCAGTACGAAGCCATTATTCTTGTTCTTCTGCTTTATGGGTTTTAATTATGTGTCTCACTACATTAAGATTTGTAGGATTAGCTAGTTCATCATTAGAGTCTCCTTCCAACTCTTCTCTAGCTTCGTTCTCACACATGTATTCATCAGATTCTTCCTCTTCTTCTTCTACCCCCATCATATGCAAACTTTTATTAAGGCATTCATAAGCAAACTGGCCCCTCTCATTGCATCAGAAGCACTTCTTGTCACTGCTGCCTTCTTTTGTCCCAATTTCAGCTATGACTTTGTCTTCAAGTTCAGTTCCTTGAGAAGTTCTGCAATTGTTTTATGGTGCAGATTTTGATGCATTGGGTGCTGGTCTAAAGTTTTGCACTATCTTAGTTCTCTTCATGCCGAACTCCCCAGCTCGACTTTGAAACATTTCAGTTACTTGTTGTCCCAATTATTGTTTCACTCTTAAAGCCAAGTAATATGATCTTCAAGGCTGTAAATCCTTTTCATTATTAGCTCCTTGTAAATTTCTGCCCTTAAGCTATTTTTGTTGTGAGATATAAGTTGTTGTTCTGACTCCATCCCTTCACATTGAATAAAAAGTTCATCAAATATTTTTGTGTACTTTGTTACGAACATAATCTCTTGTCTAAGGGTTGTGAGTTGATCTTGGAGATCTTCCTGATAATGAAATGGTAAGTATTTTTCCAATAGCTTCAGTTTCATATCTTCCCAATCAACAATTGATGTTTGGCCTTTTTGTAAAGTTTATCCTCTACCGATCTCCACTAGATTTTAGTGTGTCTAACTAGCTTCATCTTTGCGAATCAAACTTTTCGATCTTTTGACATGTGGTACCAGTCAAGGAAATCTAATTGCAACTCTCTAGTCTAAGAACAGGTGTGGATCTATCTTTCCTGCAAAATTAGGGGCTTCAACACGAATTTTCTTAGTAATGTCATCAAGTTTGTTGTGCGTTTCAACTCTATCGTTGCCTCTAAAGGCTCGAATGCACTCTCCATGTGCTGCTGGTTGATTTCTTTGTTTTAGGTCTCTCGTAGGCGTTGATTTGCTAAACTCATTTGTTGTTGATTAGTGTTAGCTTCTTCGTCTTGGATTTCACTTTGTCCACCCTCACCATCAAGTATAGATTGGTCAGTAAGGTCTAATTTTTTTATAACTCTTAGAAGTATCTCATCTCACTTTTGGTCGTTGAATATTCATCCATGTGCCCTTCCACTACGTGTCACCATTGTGAACCAAAGCTCTGATACCAAATTTATGTAGGACAAATAGAAGAATTATTAACTGGTAGCTAAAAATCACAAAATTAAGAAATATGACTGATAGAACTCCCCTAAGAATGACAGTATAATGAGTAGAAAAGAATCAGATGGATCAAAGCAATCTCATCGATTTCGTATTGTATATTGATATTCTGTAGAAATAGGCTATTACAACCATAATACTGGTCAGCCTATATGAGGGGCTGTACCTCCCTAACCAACATTCTCACTGCAGAATACACGCATGTCCTCCTACAAAACATTCCCCTCCTTTTATATCCCATCCTACCCCAATTATTACATGACACCTGTTACTTAATTGTAACTAACTCACGTGCTAGAATTCGCAAACTTCTTCTTACGCCTACTGTAAACTAATGGCCTCCTAGCTCTATCAATGACTAATATCATGCTGGTTTCAAGGTTAGATTTTAACTAAACATGTTGAAATTTTAGATTTTATATAGCTGAAATCTTAAGATTTGATTGCTGAAAATTTAGACTTAAGATTTCAGGGTTTAATATGATAGAAGGTAAGATTTTGGTTGCCGGAATTTTGGGGTGAACACAAAGAATGAAATGTAAGAAATTAGGAATAACTCCTAGAGTCAGAATTACTCTTAGAAGAAAGTATCACACCTTCTAGTTGAAAATTCAAGTCTGTAGAAAATTTCTAGATTGCTTGTTATTATTGAAGGGCTGAGTACACATATATATAGAATTCTTAGAACCCTTATTCTAGTAGGAAAAGGTTCCTACCAATTTTAAATCTTATTCTAATAAAAAATCTGCAAGTCCTAAACAAGTAGGATGACATATATAAAATAGAATAACATTTTTAACTTATTACTGTTTCCCATTAATAAGGAATCCTAACATAATCTAAATTTCAGCCCTTATCTTTTGTTGTTGACTCAATTTTCACTCTTCATCCCACCAAATTAAGTTTTGTAGTTAGACTAATTTTTCCTCTTTTATTTCTTCTATATACTTTAAGTTCTTTTGCATACCTAAAATATGCTATTTTGGCATTCAACAACTCAAATAAGCACACATTTGAAGATGAGAAGGGAAAAGAGGGGGGAAGAAAAGGGAGGCAGTTAGAACTTTTCATTTCCTTTATGTTGATTGATGATAAGGGTGGACAATCTCCAAGTAGTGGTATGAGTGTAGACGATACAGGTTGTATACAACTACTCAGATAGGGTTATTTCAAATTTCAGTTGCTTTTCTCAAATGAATTAGTTTGTTATCTTCTTAAACAGATATCAGATATATCATTCTTCTATGATAAAACCTCAATAGATATCCTCTTTCATTACCCTTTAATCCTTATGGGTCTATTAAATTAGATGATTTTCTATAAAAGGCATAGGACTTGAACCTATTGGGACTTCGAAAAATGTTAAAAGTTACTGGAAGTTGGTCTTTTTGATTGCAAAATGTTGATTACTAAGATATTGCTGGAAAATTTGCCTGCCTTTTTCACTTTGGAGTTTGTGGTCTAAAAACCATGTTGAGTAATTCTTGTAATGTCTTGGATAAGTGGCATTCTGATAGCACTATATCACACGTCCCCTGTAAAGAGAATTTCCCAACTAAGATGTAGAAAAGTAACTGATGATGCATAATTGATTTAAATTAAATTTAGGAAGGTTTCTTGTACCTGTCTGGCAGTAGTCCTTTAATGACACACTAAAAAGTTGATAAACCTTGTAAGGAATGTCCAAGTCAGGTTCATGCATACTCTTTTATCTATTTTGCACCCCTGGTTGAACCTATTTGTTGATTTATTGAGGCTAAATTGTTTTTACTGTATGTCTATTATGCTCCATGCTTTTCTACTAATTAGGAATAAAATTGCATATTTCTGGATTTTTTCACCTCGCGTCTTAGCAGGATTTTTTTTAGGACGACGACGTTTGATTATGCCCATCTTAACTTCTCGACCAATTTTCTATTTTACGAGTGCATTCATAGATGCATTGAATTGGCCAATACATCACAGCCTACTCTTCCTTATTTTATTTCCAATAGCTGCTGATCATGTTAAATTTTGCATTTGATGTTTGCCCTTTAATTAACCCATTCAACTCGGCCTCATTTGTACATCTCCTGTCAGTAATTAGCAAGACTTATGTACATCTCCTGTCAGCAAGACTAATGTAAATTATAGCCTTTTTAGTTGCTATTAATTTGAATCTGGAACATATTGACAGAATTCTTTCTAGTTAGGCCTTGGTAGTCTCGATTTCCATATGCTAGCACTTTTAGTGCGTATGCAACTACAAATTATTTAGTGTGCATGCAATGAATCAAGGTTAGTATCAGAACCATTCTGATATTTTGAAACGCCACGGTCACCTATCACCTTATCAATGCCTCTTTCTTGCAGTGAGTACAGCAGCTTTTCACGAGGTTCACTTTTCAGTTATTTTGAGGCATAGCATTCTGGATAGTACTTTTGCAAGAGTTGTGGAAATTGTTTATCCAAACATTCAATTACTTGGTTAGTCACTCATTGTAAACGTTGTTGTTAAAGCAGTTACATCCTCTTTACAGTTTTGAGTAGTGTAAGTTCTATTCTCTTCTGATTCAAGGAAAAAAAAAAAAAGGGTTTTTAATTAAATCAGTTAATCCTCCGACTAAGTTTTAATTTTATTTAAACATCTATGATTTAGAATCGGGAAGATTTGAATCAATGTTATGAATACGGTACTAGTATCGGATTGACTTCTAGTATGGTACTATACCTGTTTCAGTCAATATTAGGTACTATTTTAGACAATTTTTTAAATTTATGAAAAAAATTTGCAAAATAATCAATCAGTATATTATATTGTATACTTTATAATTTTACATAAACTATCTCTAAAAATCATAATAAAAAATTAAAATAACAATAATTTATTTATTTTTATTAATATTAATTTTTAAATATTTCATTTATAAATAATAATCACAATTAATATAAAAAAGTTATCTCAATATTTTGTTGAAATGGTACTAAAATCTTATTAAATAAAGTTAAATTATATAAATGTATTCTTTAATACTTTGTGGTTATAGTTGTAATTTATTTATTTTGGCTCTCAAACATTAAAAAAGTGTTTGATATTTTAGTATCGAAGAATTTAAACTTTTATATTGAATAATTACTTAACAAATATTGTGAATAAAAAATATTATATTTGTTCTTATTTATCTATTGCCTAATTATACTAATTATATTTAAATAAATGTAAAAAGAGATTTATTAAATTAAAAGATACTAAAATTAGTGAAAATTTTATAATATTATAATTTTTTGTTAAATGTTGTTAAGCTGATAAATAATAAAATCTATTTTAATAATAAAGTAAAAAATTATTTCCTTAAAACCCAACCCAGGTGATTGAGTGAACTTTTTTCGTTTCACCTCCTCTCTTGCCCATTTGTTTTTACACGCAAAAGTCAAAAGTGAAACTCACCTGCTTTTTTTTTTTTCATTCTATTTCCTCTCCTTTATTTTCAGAACTTGTTACGCATAACTCGTCTCACCTGCTTGTTTTTACTTTTTTCTTTCCATTTTACTTCCTCTCCTTACCCATTTGCTTCTATTATTTCGAAAACTTATTTCCTGGTGAGTTAAAGCAAGATACAAGATGGGAGGCAGGTGGTTCTTACGGCAAAAGGAGAAGCCATCCTCCACAGCAACTTAGAGAGATGAGAAAGAGAGAGTAGTCGATTTTGGGTGGAGAGATAAATAGCGGTGAGCAGAGAAGATGCGCGGAGCGGAGGGGAT
>JANZXV010000004.1:17218260-17233525 GCA_027576455.1 Erythroxylum roigii | reverse complement strand
GTTTTGGGATTCTATTCCAGATTGTATTCGTGCTTTAGTTTAATCAAGTTTCGTTCCTCCCTCCCCCCCTCTCAAAAAAAAAAAATGAATCTAAAGCTAAAGCCAAAATCGAAGAAAAAAAGAAAAGAAAATTGGGAAACTGCACTGGCGGTTGAGTTGAAGAACTTGGGCTGGAGAATATGGATATAATTATGAGATATAAGAACAACATAAAGATTAAGTATGTTAATTCGTTTATAAGCTGAGATTGAACTGAGAATTTAAACTCATTCATCAATCTTATCATTTTTTCACTGTTTGATTTAAGTTACTTTCATTAGTTTAATTTTACTATATTTTATTCATCGATTCCAACCAATCTCTTATATCCTAAATATCGATTCTTTCATTACAAAAATTGTATACACTTTCTTTGGATATGATCCCTACTCACCACTATTATAAATTTAGTTATCCAGAGTTAGGTTTTATTTTCTAGTATGTTCGGCGTGCATCATTCTTCTATGACTTCTTACTTGATTTACCTTTGCTAGAGCTAGGATCAAGGGCTGAGGGAGGATTGGTACTATAAGATTAAGGATCACAATTGCCAGGAATCATATCAAGACAGATCCTCTGGTCCACTTTTTGTGGACTAATTCTGTGCCACTGCATTTAGCCCGTCCATTTCTCCATATAAATGGACAGGCTAGATGTGGAGAAATGGACGGGCTAGATGCAGTGGCACAGAGTTGGTCCACAAAAAGTGGACCAGAGGATCTGACGCCAAATCATATAACTATGAGTATTAATAGTCAAAGGATCAATTTCGGTGATGTTTCTGGTTTCCTTAAGCGGGAGTTACTAGAATTCAGAGCTTTACCAAATTCACTAGAGATGCGCACCTTATTAGTACCAATGATGGTAGCTTATGATTAATATAATTAGGCTTATGTGTACCTTCTTTTCTAACATTAATGTCCTCAACTAGTACTAGTGAGGGAGTAGGAGTTAAGCATTTTTTCCCTCAGCTGGTTGAGGTGAGGGAGTAGGAGTTAAGTTAATTTGTTTACGATGCATTTTCCTCAACTTCTGTCCCAGTCCAAAGTTCCTTAGTCTTAGCTTGCCAGACCTACACTTGCTCATTCTTTTTAGGTTCCCAAGGATAGGAAACATTTTAAGGAGTCTTCAAAAAGTTGATTATTCTAGTTCAACCTCATTATCTTCATTGGGTCAGGGAGTTTAGTGCCCAACTCAACCTCCAACATATTCTAATATGACCTATTCTTAACAAATTAGCAGTGTTTTCATCCAAGTTAATAACCTTGCCCAAAGCACTAGCAATATGACTAATTCCTTCTCCAAACCAATATTAAAGAGATACAAACTGAACACTTGCCAATATTGGGATCCTTTAAAGGTTTTTCCTATCCAGGGAAATATCTAGAGTCTATTTGGTGAATAAGAAAGTCCTACTATAGATATGTCCTGATTGGCTGGTTGGACATACCTCAACTGTCCAACACCTTCATAGTCTCCTACCCATCTTACACCATATTGTTTTCTGAGGCTTCTCCACCTTGTCCTCACTCACCATTGCTAGAGCAGGAGACGAGGTTTAGAGCCTATTCTAAGGGTTACAGAGGAAGGAGGAAGTTTATTCAAGTCAGAGCTCAAAAAAGAAGGTGAAAGAGGATTGGGAATAGTAGAAGGGCCTGATGTAGATAAAGCATGGTGGTTGGAAATATTCTTTCCCATGGGTTGCCGAGAAGTCAAATATCAATTAGTAATTTAATTAAAAAGCCGCAAATAATTGTTCATGAACAAGAGAAGTTTCAGCACATGTTATGCATATGTCAACTTGCTATGATAATGTGATACTGCAATGTGGACACTGAAACTGTCATTTGATATCTCACCATGATTAACAGTTAGAATGTTCTAATATAATGACTTCCTTTGATTGAAAATAACTTTTCTGGTGTCTCACGAAAATAGATATTAAATATTTGTCACAATATTTCATATTGATTAAGCATGAAAATGTTAAAGAGTTTATAAATAGTAAGGGCTAATTATCTAAATGACTAGTTCTAGTCATTTTGGTCATGATTGACTCAAGCTTAATTCTTATTAACGGGTTTTACACTTTACTTATATTAAAAATCTAATATGGTATCAAAGCAGGTTTAGTTCATATTATTAATTTCTCGATTGTTCGTCTGAATGTCCAGTCTCAACGGCCAAGTTCGGTTACCGTTGTTTTTATTTCAAGTTGATTACCGCTGTGTTTATTTCAAGTGATAACTGGATGTCGCATCTCGCATATTCCGTCAGTAAATAACGACGGTTTCTATGCGAGCAGGATTTGTCCGTCGCAAATTCATTATTTTCTTGCAGTGGTTAGAGTATCCGTATTGACTAAACATGAAAATATTAAAAAATCTTATAAGTAATAAGGGTTAACTATTCAAATAATTAGTTCTAACTTTTTTTTACAATGATTAACCTAAATTCATTTCTCGTTAAAGGGTTCCATATTCTGCTCATATTAAAAATCTAATTAGATCATGTCAATCTACCATTTTCTCTTAGAATTATTATATGTTTATGCAAATACATCATCATCACGTCGTCATAATTGCACCATGAGAAGTCTAACCAATGTTGCAAATTAATGAGGAAACAAACCTTATCCTTAATCACGTGGACTTGCGTGGAACAGAGCATAAGTCACGAAATTGGACAAACATGACAGCATTTGAAGATTTCATTTTCAAATGCGGACGCCTCGCTTCTAGCGGTGGTGTGGAATTTAAAGCTATTAAGAAATTTGGGGGCTAATGGGAATCTAATGCTGAGCAGGGGGAGTAATCAATCATCAGCTGAACAATTAAGTATGTAAAGATTCCTTGTGCGCAGAAACGTACAGGCTACGTAGGAACCTGAGGGATCTTGAAATTTCAGATTTACATCCTCTAGGCTCTTAAAGTGGGGTCGTAGGAGATTAGGATTATTCCAGCTAAACCGGGATCCCTAGTGTAATATTTTTTTTTTTCATTTTCAATTGTTTGTTTTTAGAATGGGTTTCAGAAGTCAATAGGTTAGGTATACCCTATTTTATATCTCAGCCCTGCCACTGCGTACCAACCAGAGTTGCAGAGTATTATAAGCTTAAGTCGAAAGAGACTCTGAAGAACCCAGAAGAAACCCTTTCTTGCAATACACATGGAGCGGAAACCAATTAATTTTGGAAACTCTCTTCTCGTGCCTTGCGTTCAAGAACTAGCCAAAGAGCATGATAAAATGATTCCTCCCAGATACTTACGTCCTGACCAACATCAACCCAATACAGTTCCTATTCGTATCACTTCACCACAAGAAGTGCCAGTGATCGATATGCAGCTATTGCTTTCTCAAGACTCGGCTGATTCTGAATTGGCAAAACTCCACTTTGCTTCCAAAATCTGGGGTTTCTTTCAGGTATCCTATATATATATGTTACACCCAAACCCCATTAAGTAGTATTCCTGTTTGTTGTTGCGGTAGCTACTCTTCTTTGGTTCGTCGTATGAGGCCACTCATTCTTAAAGACTGTTGTCGAGGTTGATCGTTTTATTATTTGTCCACTATTAACAGTGTTGATATATCCATCGTTAGTCGCAGAGATACAGTGATTATGGTAGAGTGTTAATTAGATTTTTGTTCATTAAGTTAAGCAGAGGAAAAAACTAGAAAGAAACCATAAATTTTCACCTGAGGAGGTAAATATTTCAACTTTCCTTGCTCAATTGTAGTGTGACTCGTTAATACGGAATTCAGATCCTCTGTCCAATATTGCTATGTCTTATTTTGTCTCATTGAATTTCAGCCATTTATTTTGCGGGACCTACGTGAGACCTACATAAATAAATGACTGAGATTTATTGGACACAATAAGACACCATAATATTGGACAGAAAATTTGGACTCATTAATATGGCAAACCTTAAATGTTCCAGGCCGTGAAGAGTTCAGGACACAAGCTTTAAAGAGTTGATTTTCACTCATAATAGCATATTATATTCAATTACATAAGATAAACACTTAATACATCACCGCAAATGTTTATTTTATAATATTTTAACTAATTATTTTCTTTAAAATTTACAGTGATTATGAATTTAGACTCTATATTCATAATATACTAAATTATTTTTAGTATGTGACCAATATTAATAACAATAGAGATTTTTAAATTGAAGAATTTCAAATTTAGTATGAAAAGTCCTAGCAAATTAAGTAAATTTTCAATGAAATAGACGTAATATTACATAAACAATTATATGTTAGTTAAAAATAAGAAATTTATAAAATTGCATCAAAAAGTTCTAACCCAAAATAATTTTATAATCTTAATTTGTTTCTAGATAAATATACAGTTTTCATATTCATTTTAAACTAAAGTTATTATATCATTTCATTATATGTTTACACATCGCTTTGTATTTAATTACAAATATAAAGTACATTCAAATTTTAAATTCCAATGAATTAAAAAGCTAATCACTAATATTTAAGTATTGCAGATATTTATTTATACTTCTGTGGTAATGTTCAAGTCGAACCCAGCCATCAGCCACGTGTTGTTTGGTTAAATTTTAACTAATGTCCTTTCTGGAGTAAGTACCAAGTTAAATGCAAGGCTCAGATGTATAAATAGATGAGATGATCTGAATTTCTCTGTCTAATATTATTCGGTCTTATTCTGTCTCAGAAAATCTCAGCTATTTATTTTACGGAACTCACGCGGGACTTATGCGGAACCTGCATAAATAAATGACTGAGATTTATTAGAAACAATAAGACACCATAATATTGGACAGAGGATCTAGACTCCATGAATTCTCGTTTTAAAATTCAATGATGGTCAATAAAGAATAACTATAGACCAATTACATCTCGAGATGATCTTGTTGGATTCCTGCAATCTTGTCTTGCAGTTAATAAACCATCAAGTAAGCAATTCATTGCTGGAAAAAGTAAAGATGGAGGTCCAGCACTTCTTCAATCTCCCATTGGAAGAGAAGAAGAGTTTTTGGCAGTATCCAGGCGAGGTGGAGGGCTTTGGACAAGCATTTGTAGTGTCCGAGGAACAAAAACTTGACTGGGGTGACCTATTTTTCATGACAACGCAACCAGTTCATGCAAGAAAACCCCACTTGTTTCCCCGTCTCCCTTTGCCTCTTAGGTCAATCTCCTTCTCTTTGTCTTTCGCTGCGCACCATTTCAATTGTCAAATATATCAGTTTTATATAGTCTTACCGAAATCTGCTTTTTTTTTTTTTCTAAAAAAATATTCTTTTCTATAGAGACACCCTGAATAGTTATTCACTGGAACTGAAAGGTCTAGCCACAAAAATCCTAGCACAAATGGCCAAAGCCCTGAAAATGGAAGCAAAGGAAATGAAGGAACTCTTCGAAGACGGGCATCAGTCGATGAGAATGAATTACTACCCTCCTTGCCCACAACCAGAACAAGTCATTGGCCTTACTCCACATTCAGATGCCATAGGTCTCACCATCCTGCTGCAACTCAATAATGTCGAAGGTCTGCAAATCAACAAAGATGGCCAATGGGTCTCTGTTAAGCCCCTCCAAAATGCGTTCGTGGTTAACATCGGGGACATGTTAGAGGTAACATCTACAGATAAAACCAACTTTACATCTACATGTCATTATATAGGAGGCAAATTAGTCGAGAGATTGATTGTTACTTTATTTGGCTTCTGTTTATCTACAGATGATAACCAATGGGACATACAGAAGCATTGAACATCGTGCAACAGTGAATTCTAGTAAGGAAAGACTTTCAATTGCAACCTTTTATGCTCCAAGATATGGAGGAAAAGTTGGGCCAGCATCTAGCCTGATATCCAAAGAAACACCAGCTCTGTATAGAACCATGGACGTTGAAGAATACTTCAGAGGCTTGTTTTCTCGTGAGCTTCATGGAAAATCTTACCTTGATGTCATGAGGATATGAACGGATCTACCAATATTTAAGTATCGGAAAATCTTTTTTAAACAAAACATATTTTAATATAAATGACCAATAAAGAGTGACAAAGTATTTGTTGAATAAAGAGAAGTCTCCATTCATAATTTTGGCAATAATAAAATATTTTGCTACTAGCCATTTCAATTTAAAAAAAAATGATTTTTGTAACTCAAATTTGTCAAAGAACATATCAATCATCTAGCAAAATATAAAGGAAAAATGTGATAAGGAACAATTTGAATCAATTGAACATGAAGACCAACAAATTGAGTATCAAAGCGCTTGAGAGCGAGCAAGACACGAGTGCGAGCCTTTGGCGAGGCTGAGTGTCTAGCGAGAGCAAATGTATGGCGAGGTCGAGCATCTGGTGAGGGTGAGCAAAACACGAGGGTGAGCATCTAGCGCTGTCTTGAGCCTATGATAGATGGATATTTGACAATATTTTACCTCCCATATTTGATGTATTTTGCTTGATATCTTATACTTTTATCGTATATTTGCTGCTTAATATGGTTCAAGTTTGTTTACAATTGATAATTGCCTTCACGGACTTAAAGAAAAGGAATTTGGACGAAAACGCAACGTAAAATGGAAAAGTAACAATCGGGAAGGAGTGCACGGCAGTGCACTTTTGCAATATCTGGCGATTTCCAATTATGCATGGCTGTGCACTTTTTCAATATCTAACGATTTCCAATTATGCATGTTTCTATGCACGGTCGTACATATGATCGTGTATAACCCAAAATTCTAGGTTTTCATATAAATTCAATGTTTCGGAGGCAATAGGGAGAGGAAGCAGCTGGCAGTGTTTTGAGGAGTTCAGAGACAATTCCATAGGTGATTCGGACCTTAAGGAGTAGAAGACGCTGGATTTTTATTGACAAATCCATCAGAACGTAAGATCGGACATCTACATTGCCAGAATACACGATAGAGAACAATCAGGGAGATTTAAAATTATGATTCCAATGATTTCTATCATGTTTTTTGTACATATGAATATGATTTCATGTTCGCCAATGTGTAACTAATTTTCTATTTGTCTCTAGGTCAGATGAATCCTAGTTGAATACTTTGACATGTTTTGATTTTTTTGTTAATGCAATTGTTTTTGTTGATTATTGAGATCCAATTATCCATTTTATTTATTGTCTATTAATCTGATTTTTAAACTTTAATCTAATTTCATACTTAGCGATTGAGAAATCCTAGGTTGAATAGATCTACGATAATTGGAAAAAGTTGATTGCGATTTTAGAGATAGGACAACATAAATCTCCTAGATTAAGATCAAACCTAATAGAGGGATTCAAAATACAGTAATGCAATCCTATAAGTTTTAACCTAAGTAATTCAGTTAGAGACCTTATGATTAGTTGTTAGTATACTCAAGGTCAGCTACCAGCATACCTTAGGAATCTCCACAATCCAATAAATCAACAACATAATTGCATGACAAATAATCAATCGGTTAAGGGTTTAAGGGGATTTTGAGCCTAGGTACTAAAATGTTGATATTGGTAATTAATTTAGTGTCGCCAATCCTTTGCTTTAATTCATCCTGTTTGTTTACTTTATTTGCTTAATTTTAGTTTCTTAAGCTGAAAACCATAATCAATCCATAGGCTAGACAATAGAACAACAATAATTAGTACTATATACCATTTTCATGTGATTGACTTGTATTTGTCGGTACTAGCTACAGGTACATCATGCACTTGCGGAATTAAATATTGACTAACACGCTTCAAGGTCAATTAGCCTGCAAGTGGGCGATTGGCGAGAGACGAAAGGCGTACGATGACCGGCTGAGGAGTTGTTACACTATAGATTAATTATAATTAATCTATATTATCATGAGCAACAATTTTTAGCTAGTTACCTATGTTTGAAGGGCTGTTAATGGGTGATTGAAGGCAGAGGCTTGAAGGGTTTGTTGTTAAGAAAGTTACCAGCCCTTCCACTGGTAACTTTCCTATACAGGCAGGTTTTATGGCTTCTATCATTGGAGATAGCTTGACTCTCCCTGAGGTCCATAAGGTAGGCAACAACTTCAACAGGGAGTTTCCCTCAATTCATGAATCTATGACTATGAATAAGAGCAAGGACAGGTTGCCAAGCCCCCATAAGGAAGCTCTAAAATCCTGGAGAAATGTTGTATTTGATACTCTCCTATTAAAGCCAAAGTTGTTTCAATCCACTTTGATTAATGGTGTGGTGTCTCCCCCTGAAGAGCTTTTACATTTGGGCATAAAGGCTTGGTGTTGTAACACAGTAGGGTTCTTTCTCAGTAAAAGGCCTTCTTTCCCTAAGTTTATTCTTAGGCATTTAACAAATAGGGAAATAAAGGATTATAGAAAGTGCTCCTTACTGAAGAATACTCTTTCTTATTAAAGTTCAGAGATGAAGATAATATGAACTCAGTAATGGAGTCGGGTCTTTGACATATAGGGGGTCAAATTCTACTTGTGCAAAAATGGTTACCTAGATTGGAATTGGATATGAGTGGCATTAAGTCTTTACCTATTTGGATCAACTTTCATAATATCCCTCTGGAATATTGGATATTGGATTGTTTGACCTTCCATGCTAGCTCAGTTAATAAGGCTTTTGTTTTTTACTGTTCCATTACAAAGTTTGAAAAAATTTATTATGCTCAAATTTCCATTGAGATCAGAATGAAAGATGAGCTTCCTGAGATGCTATCTGTTATAAAACTCAATGAGTTAGGGGAGAAGGTTAAAGTAGAAGTTAGAGTTTCGTACACCTAGAAGCCCTAGTTAGGCAAGAGGGTATGCAAAGAAATTGGTGAAGTGATTAAAACAGGTGAGTACTCAGAGTTGATGGGTTTAGGAGATTCTAAGGTGTTGAAGGTGGTGGATTTTCAAACTACCAACTAGGTCCATTTAGAAGTTGCTAGTGAATCTCTAGGGAACTCTAGAGAGGAAGACGTTGTTGATATAATTTCTGAACCTGATACAGGACCAAGTGCTTTAACTAGATCTAATTTAGAAAGGGAATTGGATAATTCGAACTTAGGGGAGGATTCCATGTTTAAAAAGGATCATTTTTAGGAAACTCCTTCCGAAAAGTGCCCTTCCATTTCAAATAAAAAAGCAGGTAGGAAGAAAAAGAAGGCTAATAGGGTTAGTAACACCTTTGTTCATTTTTCTATTTTCTTTTGGAACATTAGAGGTATGTATGATCCTTAAAAAAATTAGCAATAAAATATCTGCTAATAAAGAAGTTTGGTATTTTAGGATTATTAAAGACTCATATAAAAGCTCATAAATTGCTTGATTCTTTGAAATTTTTAAAAGCTAATTGGGAAATAGGATCTAACCATCAGTTCCATTTCAATGGAAAAATTCTGTTTACTTTTGACAGAGAAAAGTTTTAAGTTACTACTCATAGTATGTTTAATTAGTTTGTACACTTGATATGTTATAATATGATTTCTTAGCTTAATTCCAAATTGAAAATTCTATATACTTCTAACATTCCAAAGGTAAATTATGGGAGGAATTGGCATCTATCAAATCTACTTTATGAATCCGTGGATTATTGTAGGTAAATTTCAGTTGTGTCTTAAACTCACCAGAAGTACAAGGGGATGATGTTCATAATGCTATTGGTAAGGAATTGAAATCTTTTTTGGGAATGTTAAAGCTTTTGATGTAAGATATATAGGATTCCCCTACACATGATCTAATAAACATAAAGGGAAGCATCTCACTAGAAGGAAGCTCGATAAGGTTTTATTTAACCACCTTTGGACTAATCAGTATCTTAGTTCTCCTACTTGATTTGGTCCTCTTATGTGTTCTAATCACTCTTTTATGGAAGTTATTATCCCTTACATACAAGATTTCCACAATGCTCTATTCAGGTTTTTCAACTTCCTAGCACTCAGGGAGGGGTTTTTGGATGATGTTAAGGATGTATGAGAGACTAGGATTCAGGGTTGTAATTTTTATCGACTGATGAGTAAATTGAAACTACTAAAAAGCATATGAAAGTCTTTTCTAAACCACAAGTCCCCTTCTGGTCAAGCTCTTCACAATGCCAAATTGAAGTTGAAAGAACTAAAGAAACTTTCTTCCCTTGATCCTTACAACATAGATTTGAAACTCAGGGAAACGAAAGCCCTAGAGGGTTACATTAGGGCTTTGCAGGAGCACAACTCTTTAATGTTTGAAAAGGTTAGGCTTAATTGGTTAAATAAGGGGGATGCCAACTCCATGTTCTTTCACAATTCAATCCTAACTAGAAGGAACTCTAATAAAATCCTTTGATTGAAGGATAGGGTTAACCAAATTGTGTATGATAATCCCTCCATTCAAGGTCTAGTTTTTTATTACTTCAAAGGTATTCCTGGATCAAAGAGTTTAGATCAGTTTAACTCTCAGTACTCTTCTCCTATTGATGTTGCCTTGCTAGAGGACTTGCAGAAACCAGCTGCTGTGTTGGAAATTAAAGAATGCCTTTTATATTGAGTCCAAGGAAGGCTCCGAGGCCTGATGGCTTCAATGTTTTCTTTTTTCAATTTACTTAGGACATTATAGGTGGTCTAATGGTGCAGGTTGTACAAGAGTTCCTCTCCAAAAGCAAAATGCCCAAATAGTTAAAATCTTCATTTATTTGCCTTATACCTAAGATTCCAATTGTAACTAATCTCAAGGACTTTTGTCCTATTTCATGATGTAATACCATATATAAGGTTATTTCCAAGTTATCAACTGAAAGATTGAAGGGTAGCTTGAAGAAAATCTTTCATTCCTCTTAGAATGCTTTTTTCTTAGCAAACCTATTTCAAATATCATATTACTCATGCAACAACTTTTGAGGGATTATAACACTAATAAATCCATCAAGAGTTGCACCATCGAAGTGGATTTCTCTAAAACATTTGATTCGATTAGATGGGGCTTTATTTTGGGATGTTTGAAGTGGTTGGGATTCCCTATTAGATTTATTTCTTCAAACGAAACTTGTATTTCGCCCACCTCCTTCAACATTCTAATGAATGGCAATCTAAGCCTTTTTTTTAAGGGAACAAATAGGATTAGGTAAGGTGACCATTTCTCCTTATCTTTTTGTTACTGCCATAAAAATTCTTACATGGATGATAAGTAAGTACACCCAGGATTGTACAAACTTCAGATTTTATCATAAGTGTAAAGATCTTAAGATTACTCATCTTAGCTTTGCAGATGACTTGGTTTTACTCTCTAAAGTTGACAATGTATCTGTTTAAGTCCTTTTCAACTCCACGAAGGAGTTTTGCAAGCTCTTTGGTCTTGAAATCAATTCAAATAAGAGTATGTTGTATGTATCTTTTGATGTGGAATCTTTTGTAAGATTGAGATCTTTAACTAGTTTGAATGCTCAATCATTACCTCTTAAGTATTTTTCCACGAAGCTTACGTACAAGGATTGTTTACCCCTATTAGAGAAATATAAAAGGGGAATTAATTCCTTATAAAGCAAGTCCCCTTTCATATGTTAGTAAATTGGTCTTTATTTCTTCTGTATTGGGGTTCCTCACACCCATTGGAGGTGCAATCTGTTCCTTCCTAGGAAGACCATAAAGGATTTAACAAAATGCATCAAAAATTTTCTTTGGACAGAAAGTGTAGTGTAATCTAAAGGGGCTAAAATCAAATGGGATTAGTTATTTTGGAGAAAGTAGGAAGGGTGGTTTGGCATTATTTCCTTGCAGATGAGTCGAAGGGTGTTGATAGCTAAAAGAGTATGGAGATTATTAACTAAAAAGGAGTCCCTTTGGTCGAAATGGATTAACGAAAGGTACCTTAAACATCATAACTTTTGGCAAATTGAGGAAAAAAGGAATTCTTCTAGTTTTTCATCCAAGTGCTAAGGAAAACGTGGGAGTTCTATACCTTTATGAAAATTCACATTGGCAATGGTCATGCTAGTTGGTTTTGGTATGATAACTGGGCTTTGCAGAGTCTTTTATTCCTTAGGGAAGAAATCTATTCACTCCCATCCAAAATTCCCCAACAGATGTTTGTTTTATGGAATTTAGGGGATGTTAAAGAATTAGTGCTTTCTTACTAGATTATTCTCACGATTCCGCTCAAAGTGATAAATTTCACTAGCTACTAAAAAATGGAGGAGATTTCACTAATCAATCTTGTTTTAGAGCAATAAAACCCCAATCTCCAAAGGTTGATTGGTATAACTTAGTTTGGAAGAATGCCTAGGTCCCTAAGGTTGCGTTCATCACCTAGATTTCTACAAGAATGGGCCTCAAAACTAAAGACAGACTCTTTAAAGTGGAGGATCGGTTATGAATGCTTTGTAATACGTTTATAGAATCTATCAATCGCTTATTCTTTTAGTGTCAGTACACTAGAGTCATTTGAAGTTGAATGCAGCATATGTTGGGACTTTATTGACCTTATCAACAATGGCAAAGCATTCTTATAGAGGATGACAATCGATGCAGGAGAAAGGGTAGAGAAGACATCAATCTATCTCTAACTTATTCATTGTATACCATATAGAGGGAAATAAACAATAGATTGTTCAAAAATACAAAAAGGGATAGCCATGAGTTAGCTCACATAATTTTTTGCTGGATAAGGGAAATTATTCAACTTCATGATTTAATATCCTTTAATTCATCCTTCACAAGAAGATGGAGATTTAGCTAAAAGGGACTTATTGAGTGGATTACAATCATGTGGTATTTGTTGCTTTTGTTCTAGTTAGAGTGAGCTTGTCTCTATTGTAATCTTACATTTTTCCACTACTTTTGTACTGAATCCTTTATTGAGTTTTAATGAATCTTTTACTTTAAAAATAAATTATTAAAGTAAAACAAAGTGATGAATAAGTCAAGTCAAGATATCAAGAATGAATTATGATCAACTCAGGTTATATGCAATGTAATTTTCTTTACAACCCTTTATTTCTTTATTTTGAAACACTTAAGGGCTTAAATTACAAGAGATGTCAAATTGATCTTCATCGTCTTATATTTTTAATTTTAAGTATAATAATTTAATCAAAGCTTAATGAAGTTTTTTTAAATTAACGAATTTTGAAACGTGAAGTTTAGTTTTGATGGAGTGATAGGTTATTCATTTTGTGAAATGTGAGAAAATTCTAAAATTACTAAGTGAGGGAAATTAGGTCAACCTTATTCATTTTCAACAATATAATTTTAAACATGAATTAAATTTCAATCGACTTAAAAACCCCATGATGTTAGGTTACCTTTGAATGGATTAAAGTCAATTTTTTTGAAAAAATTTGTGTGATTTCTAAACAATCATTGGTCAAACATTTGGTTGATTATAGATTGGTCAAATAGATTGTTTTTTAGAAAATATGTAATGAATTTATAAAGCTAGCTCAAAGAGTTGCTATAAGTTATATCTGACATTCCAAAGAAATAACAAGTTAAACTAACAAAAATTTCTTAGATAATAGCATCCTATTAAGTTAACAACAAACAATTACGAAGCTCTAAAGTGTAGTAAAAGAAAGCTTATACCTACTAAAACTTCCACAGATTAATAAGATTTTGACACATAAATTTAGGAATTTCCCTACCAATTGTAACTATTATAATCCTCTCTATCATTCTCTATGTAATAGTTTCAACACTGGATCCCCTACTTGTAGCGCCCCCTTACCGTAGAGTACCCACCGGAACACCCGTAGGTCATTCCGGTACGTATCCTATGATAAGAGAGAACTACAGACAAACATTCCTATACTCCACATGGCATCACAATAATAAAACATTAATATTAAATTGCAACTTTTTAAAACCAAACTGTTTCCATTTCATTTCACCAAACTCAGTAATTTACATAACTGTCAGTTATATCTGTTTGTACATTCCTCTAAAACTTAAATACTGTACATCAAAACAAAATAGCAATCCTAACTAGGTCATCCAAAAGAATCCCAGCTGACCAACCTGTGAGCCATAGCCTCTCTCTCCAAACAGATCTATACGGCTCGAACAGTCTCTCTGGAGCTAGGGGCTACTCTCAATCTTGAAAAATGGGTTGCAATTTTGGGTGAGTTTGCAAACTCAATGAGAAACCATCATCGATATTTGAGAATTAGTTATAAAGATTTTGTATTGAGGAAGTTGACTAGCCCTCGAAGATTAGCCTATCAATATACGACTGCATTAAGCTTCTTTTCATATTTCCTTCTTCTCTGTTTTTCTTTCTGTTTCATTGCTTGAGTTTATTGGTGTTCCCTTTTATGGATTGCTGGAATAGTGCCTGTTAGGATTTTGGATCCTAACAATATACAAGTTGTCCCAACATGTATTAACGGAGAATCAGTAGGGTTTAAGGCATGTCAATTCAGAAGGGCACGAGGACAAGCAGGTAAAAACATTTGATGCAACCATATAAAGTAAAATTTGAAGGACCAATAGCTAGTGACAATTGAGAAATAGGGGGGACAACAATGTCCTTCAATGACTTTAGACAGGAACACCAGTGTCCATGGCCAGTAACGGTAGAAAAAGGCAAGTACATTTTTTGTTCTTTCTCCACCCTGCTGGGGCCTGTCTGATTTATGACTGAGTGCGACTTCGTTGGTCGTGTTATGAAACTCTTCCCTGTAATCTACCTTTCACAAGTTCAGATGTTACACCCAGGACAGGAGGTTGTTACACTCAGATTTCCAAAGGTATTTTTAAAAAATAATTGATTAAAAGCGAACACATGTCAAAACTTCATTTATCCAAAAACTCGTAATCTACAGATTATTGTATGAACTGCAAAAGTATGTTCATACTTGAGCATCTTCTTGGCTTCAGAAAATTAGATAGATAATGCGTAGCCACTTAATCGTTTAATGGAGGAGACATTCGAACTTTTCTAATACGGTTATACAATTTCTAGGCCTCAAAAGTTGGATGATCGAACTGTCTAAAATCTAATCGACGCCCTCAACATTTATAAACAGGAAAACTACATGTTATCAAACAAAACTCGGCCTTTCTCTGACAAGGCAAGTCTGTCATTATAAAATATCACCTTAGTTCTCATTTTGATCGTTCCTTGCAGCCATTTAGGTTTTAATCACTAACCAAAACTTTGCTCAAATCTTCTACTGGTGCTGCTGCTCGTATATTTGCACATAAGCCTCAGAGAGTGCAACCATTTGAGGAAGAGTTTCTGAAACATGAAGATCTTGCATCTCATACCTGAAAGTAAAACATATATACATACCAGATACTTT
>JANZXV010000004.1:17199585-17210865 GCA_027576455.1 Erythroxylum roigii | reverse complement strand
AGATATCCATAATTGCATGTTAGGTTTGGGTTGATGAATGAGAAGCGATAAGTAGCATGTGTGTTTGAAGATTTAGTTGAAATTGGTAGCCAAACCGAAGTTGTGTCAAGTGTATAAGTTGCTTAGAAGTGCTTTGTGTTGATGAGCCTTAGTTATGAGTGTGGAAGTGGATATAATGTATAAGTTATGGTTTGATCATGTGGATTGATCAAATGGGGATGAGTTGATCGTGGTCAAGTTGAGCTCGGTGGTTAGCTTGATCATTCAGTAGTATTATGAATGAATTTAGGAGGTTTAGAAGTGTTGAAGTTGCAAATTGCAGGGTTGGAAATGGTTCAGTCATGAAGAAGCATGGGAATTCTGGAAAATTCCCATGTCCGTTAAACGGACACAGCAGTCCGTTTAACGGACACATTCGGGTAAAAGTTACCCCAATGTGTTTCTTCATGTCCGTTAGACGGACACAGAAGTCCGTTTAACGGACAGATTCGGGTCAGAATGACCCCTCATGTTTAAAGCTATGTCCGTTTAACGGACATCTCTGTCCGTTTAACGGACCAATTCGGGTGAAATGGTACCCAAGCTAAACCTTGTGTCCGTTTAACGGACAGCCTCGGGTCTAAAAGAGTTTAAGTTCGCCTTGTGTCCGTCAAACGGATACGCATGTCCGTTTAACGGACACATTCGGGTGGAAAAATGGTTAAGATGACCTCGTGTCCGTTTAATGGACACTCTCGGGAAAAACAGAGTGTAATTCCAGTTCATGTCCGTTTAACGGACATTCATGTTCGTTTAACGGACATGGTTTAAAATTTGATATTCTTGAAATTATCAATAGCAGTCAAGGTACAATGTCTCAATCAGTGTCAGCTCACCACCAAAGTGAGTTTAGCAGTCAGTGTCAAGCAACCAGTTCAGTATGTAAGCCAGCACCAGCGGTTCCGGGAGTGGACATCAGTCAGGGCTCACTACCCGGGCCAGTCGGGCCTCGGGTTCGGGGTCCGACAGAGACAAAGGCAGGTGCGGCGAAGGGAGGAAGGAGGAAGTATGCGCGGGGGAGAGGAAAAAAAGAGAAGGGTAGGTTTTAAGTGACTGACGTTTTACCGACCCCATTACCGACCGAATGTTCGGTCGGTAAATAACCATCACTTAAGTTTTACGACCGAATGATGGTCGGTCGCTACTTTTCAACTGTCAGCCAACTTCTCCGACCGAACGATTTATTCGGTCGGTATTTCCAATGGTTTTCAATACCGTCGATATTGATCGGTCGCAAATCATGAATTTCCTTGTAGTATAAGCAGCCTAATTTAATAGCCTTTGTGTAATATCTATAAGAGAATTCCCTGGAGACATTTCCTAGTGACATGCTCCCATATGTTATTGTTGAATAGACATCTAAAGAGAAGGTAGTTTCTTGATTCCTCATTTACCAAACACACTGGACAAGTTTTTCAACTCGCAGGTAAGGCATTTTATCAGTGGTGTAGGGCTTATTTTTAATTGTCAGCCACAAGGTAAAAGAGATTCTAGGAGTTAAGGCTTTGCTTCAAACAATATTGTACCAATCAACCTTAAAACATCTTCTACTCAACAGGTTCTTAATGGTTTTGTTGGTTAATTTGTGGACAAGTAGATCTTTCCAGTAAAAGATGTCTGGAGAGTTTAGATTAGGAGGGTATACAAGTTGTAGATGTTTCAATCTATAAGGGAACTGCTAGAAATTTTCATTAATCATAGAGCTAAGTCTGGTGTGGAGTGACGAGATTGGTGAATCCCTTGAGGTGTAAAGGGAATGTAGGATTTGTCCTTGGCCTGAATAATTATCATACGAAAGTGATACCAACCTGCCATTTCCAATTCTGCATTAATTTTCAGCTAGTACCATATCTCTCAACTTCAAAACTGGATTAAGAAGTGTTAAATTGAGGTATTTTTATTGAGTTCCTATATGCAGCCTTTGAGTAAGTATGAGTGTAACCATTTAATCCATATAGAGTTTTTGTCCGCCAATATCGCCTAGAATCTTTGAAGGATCAGTGCATGGTTTGTAATCTTGATTTAAGAGATGTTCAGTCCACCTTCTTCTTAGGGGAGGCATATATCAGATCATTTCACTTTAGCTGCTCCTTTTGTGCCATCCGAATGACTCTATAGAAAGTTCTTGAGCATCTTTTCAATTGATTTTATGATGTTTTGCTATAGGAATATGTGGGAAGTCCAACGTATATTCAGGGAATTGAGCAATGATTTTATAAGTTACAACTTGCCTACATAGGAAAGAAATTTGTTCACCCAAGACTTAATTCTTTTTTGAATTTTTTCAATAAGAGATGTGCATTCCTTGAAATTGAGTCTTTTGGTTGACACAAGTAATCCCAAATATATAAGTGGAGGGCATTTGGATTGCATTCTAGCAGTTTTTGCATTGTAAGGTTCCAATTGTGTTAGCACTTTTGGAGATGAGGTAGTGACTTTTGTTTAGATTAATCTGTAGTCTAGAAAACCATTTGAAAATGTCAAGAGCCATGATAAATGTTTGGATAGAATCCAAATTGGCCTTGCAATATCAAAGGAATCATCTACCAAACAAAGGTTAGTTAAACCAATTTTTTTGCATTTTGTATGATACTTGAATTTGGAGTTGAGTTGCACTTCTTGTTTGATGATTGAATTGAAAGTCTCCATGCAAAGAATAAAGAGATAGGGGGATAGGAGATCTCCCTGTGTAAGGCCTATGGCAGCTTTGAAAAACTTAGTTGGACTCCCATTAATCATCACTGAAAATGTAGTTGATGAGATGCATTCCTTTAGCCATTGAATGAAGACATTTAGAAACCTATAAGCTTTTAGCATTTTCCATAAAAGTCCCAACTTACACTATCAAAGGCTTGGCGAAAATCAATTTTCATAGTGCATTTAGGAGAGTAGTTGGATCTAGAGTAACCCTTTAAGAGTTCTTGCACTATGAGAACATTGGCTCCAATTTGTCTGTCACTCAAATGTATACCCTGATTCTCACTCATTAAAGGGGTTATTGCTTTTTTCAATCTAGTAGCTAGGATTTTGGATATTATTTTATAAAGAAAATTGGTGCATACTATGGGTCTAAAATCTCCAAAATTAGACGAATTAAAACCTTTAGGTTTTAAGTAAAGGAAGGTTTTATTAATCTCTTTGAGAAGTATCCCATTTGAGAAAAACTCATGAATTGCATTTTTAACAAAATTCCTAGTAATGTTCCACCATATTTGGAAAAAATAATCATTAAGACCATCGGCCCTAAAGCCTTCGTACCATCCATACCAAAAACTACATTCTCCGTCTCATTATCTTCCACAGGTTTAGTTTAAAAAAATCAAAATTCAGAGGACATACTTATTTCAGAGTGGCTTTACCAAGATCAATGGGTGAAACAACTGAAAAGCTAGGACTAGCAAGGAGATAAACAAAACACCTTACAACATCATCTTGAATGTCCTGGTGTTTTAGAAGTGTTAAGCCATCTTTGACGGTGATTGAATAGATTTTGTTATGGTTTTCCCTTGCAAGTATAGTGTTGAAAAAGAAACTTGCGTAATTGTCACCATCCTTAAGCCAACTCACTCTAGCCCTTTGTTGAAGTAGAGAAGTGTGGTTTTTAACAACTTACGTGTACTTAGAAAGTGCTAATTTTTCTTTGCCAACAAGAGTTGATCTTTGGGATTAAAGGCAATCATGATCCCCACAGATCATCCAAGGTTTAGTGATGTTGCTACTGACAGTTTTGAGATTATTCCATAAAATTATTCTCTGAAATCAAAAGTTGCTTACATATATAAAGACGTTCATAAAATTTTAAATGATGATATCTTTTAAATGTGAAAAGCCAAGTTATCTAGTCAGAAATGGACGATTTAGTTCTATTTTAATAAACATTTTTTTCTTTCTTAATATTTTGCATCGAAAATTTTCAAAATTTGTATTTTTAATATTTTAAAACATGAACCCGATGTTAAATTGATAAGGTAAGAGATTTAATATTTAAAATGTTCAATTAATATTATAACATTATAGAATTAGTTAAAGATTGAATAAAATTTAAAAAATTTAAATATGACTAAAAGTTTATTTTTATCCATGAAAATTTAATTAAAAAATTGATGAATAAAATTAATTAATTAATTTTGGTTTGTAAAAAGTAATTAATTTATGAAAAATAAATTATTAATTAATATATTTATTCTTTTTACAATAAATATTATTAAAATAAATTGAGCCGACTAATTTAAAATTTAAAATTTATATTTCTTATTTATAATAATTTAAAGCAGCGTGGGACATCGTATATTGGGTCAGTGCAGTATCTGTAATTGAAAGCCCAAAATCAAACTTTTACAAAACTATGTGACAACAATGCCAACCTTCTAAAACCCTTAATAGGTTCCTTGTCTTCGGCAGAAAACTCACATCACTTCCCTCTTCTTATTCTTCTTCTTGCAACCATGAGACCGATTTTGATGAAAGGCCATGAAAGGCCATTGACGTTCCTCAAGTACAACAGGGAAGGTGATTTATTGTTCTCCTGCGCTAAGGACCACAACCCCACTGTCTGGTTTGCTGACAACGGCGAGCGTTTGGGCACTTTCCGCGGCCACAACGGCGCTGTCTGGTCTTGCGATGTCTCAAGTACTCTCTTTCTTTTCTCTGAAATTCTTAGGAGCTCATTAAATTCTTTTGTTGAATTCTTTACTTTTTTTATATGTATCTTGAATAAATAATTTTTAAAATCTTTTTCAGGAGATTCATTGCAGCTAATTACGGGGAGTGCCGATCAGACAGCAAAGCTGTGGAACGTTAAAAGTGGGAATCAGTTGTACACTTTCAATTTCGATTCTCCTGCTCGGTCTGTGGACTTCTCTGTGGGTGATAAGCTTGCTCTTATCACTACTGACCCTTTCATGGAATTGTCTTCAGCCATTCACGTTAAGCGCATTGCTGGAGATCCTACAGACCGTATGTTTTTTACAATTGCGTTTTGTTGTGTATATTGTTTATTATTAATAGCCATGTCCAATCGCAACTGTATTACCTTGTGCTCATGATGTTGGCTGCACTATTTCTAATTTATTTTTATGTCGATGTATCTCTAATGCTATTATGGATGCTTCAATGTTGCGAGAAATTTGGAAATTTCAATTCCCAGGTTTGCATTTGTACATGAAAGAAAAATAAGTTATTGTTTGGAAGGTTGTTTTATCGATATGATAAGCAATAATGAAAATTTTATTTGTATTGCTGATTTTTTCTTTTTCTGAGCTTTTCTAGTTGCTTCCGTTACCATGCTTTATTCCCTTATTTATGGTTTTCATGTAACTTTTTTTTTCAAGATCTATAGGTGTACCTGTTTCAAATTCTCGACATATTTGGGGATTTACACATTCCTCATTTTAATGTCCAAATGGTTACCAAATTTGATTAATATGTACTTATGCCAAATCAAGCGACACTTTTTTGTCATTTTGTAGAGTCTGGTAAATCTGCACTTGTCCTCAAAGGCCCTCAGGGAAGAATTAACAGAGCTGTTTGGGGTCCTCTGAACAAAACTATCATAAGTGCTGGAGAGGATGCTGTAGTTCGTATATGGGATTCTGAGGCAAGTTTTCTTTTTTCATTTCGGTTCCCATGGGTAGTTACATTAGGTTGTTTTGGACTAACTTTGAAAAGTCTTTAGCTAATTCTAATCTAAGTAGGAGCTTTGCAAACAGTTTCCTTTGCCCAAAGATGTGGAGATACTGTTGGATTTTTTCTTACAAGAACTAGAAGTTGGAATCGGTTGGAGGAGTGAAAAAGTTCAAATTTTGTTAATTGAGATTTGGGTCAAAGTCAATGTTTAGAGGAAGAATATTCAAGAGAAAGATAGAAGTTTATTGATTTAGCCCTTGCATTGTTCATGATAACTTTGGTTTTTATTGATTTAGCCCTTGCATTGTTCATGATAACTTTGTTTTTATTTCCAGCACAAAATAAACGATTTATTTGCTAGCCAATTTTCGTATAACTGTCTTAATGAAACGATTTTTTTTCTCCTTTTTCTGGTTTTAATAATCCTAACTCATTAAGGAAGTAGACCATAGTTGTAAAATATATTTGGAGATCTGAACGGGTTCAATTTGCATTAAAGAAAACTGTGTCATTTCTCTGTTTAGAACATTGAAAACTAAGTGGAAGCCCTTGTTGTCCCATTTTCTTAATTTTCTCTTGGTTTAAAAAGCATTCAGAAGATGTTTTTCTATGTCATTTCTCCGTTTAGAACATTGAAAACTAAGTGGAAGCCCGTGTTGTCCCATTTGCTTAATTTTCTCTTGGTTTAAAATGCATTCAAAAGATGTTTTTCTAAGTATTTAACTTTTTTGTTCATGCCATTTGGGAACCTGGTTCTTATACTTTGGTCAGCTCTGTGGGTTCTATTTATATTATGGATCTCAAAGTTAGAAGTTCAGTCAGGCTATTTTCTTAAACTTGCAGACTGGAACACTGCTGAAAGAGTCTGATCGTGAAATTGGACACAAGAGGCCAATAACTTCTCTTACAAAATCTACTGATGGTTCCCACTTTATTACTGGTTCTGCAGATAAATCTGCTAAGGTGGGAGGCTATCATTCTTCTTGATCTTTTGCCTTGATTTTTATTTTCAACTGATGCGTATAACCTGATGCACTTGTCTTTGTGCAATTTTTAGCTTTGGGACACAAGATCATTGACTCTTATCAAGACATATGTGACAGAACGTCCAGTCAATGCTGTTGCAATGTCGCCACTTCTGGATCATGTATGGATAAATTATTTGGAATCATCCTGAGTATCTGTACATAGAGCATCTTATTGTTTTTTTGTTACAGGGTGTTAATGTGATCCCTTTCTTGGATGTGCTTAGCCATTTTAGTTTAATTTTATTCCTGCTCATTTTCATTGTGTGCTTACCTGTTTCTGTTCTCATTGTGTTAAATATAAATTATTTACCCCAATATTTTGTTGATAAGGTCTCATGATTCAGTGATTATAGTGCCCAAGTTCTAGGTTATAGATAGCCACTTTAATAGGATGGGAGCATTTCATTAGTTTTGAATCCCTTTATTGTAACATGGACTTATTGATGGATTGCCCAAATCAGTTTGGGTCAGGCAGCAAAGTTTTCCCTATAAAATTTGATATAGGCATATAGCTGATCAATATGGCCATGCGCGTATAAGTTTTATACTTAAGTTTTCAAGATCTTGTCTGCTGTGCTGTACAGGTTGTGCTTGGAGGTGGTCAGGACGCATCAGCTGTCACTACAACAGATCATCGTGCTGGAAAGTTTGAAGCAAAATTCTACGACAAGGTTAACTTAAATTTATCACTGTTTATTTCTATGTTTTTGGAAAGTCGATTGTTTGGACACCTTTTGATTTGTTTTTGCTGGCTTTTTATGCTCAGATACTACAAGAGGAAATTGGAGGTGTGAAAGGGCATTTTGGACCCATAAATGCTTTGGCTTTCAATCCTGATGGAAAAAGGTAAATCTGCTGCTTCTTTGCCCCTGTACATTTTGTACTGGTGTGGATAGGATCTGATGCAGAGTTTCTGCTTTTTAAAGTTTGTTATCCAACAGATTATGTTATTTTTAGCTTTGAACAAATTAATGCCTAATCTGAGCTTCTCTAGAGCACTATTCTGTGCCTTTACATCTTTTTATGCCTACATAATTCTAAAATCCTTGCATATTTTGTCTGATAACATTTACTGAGATTTCCTTTACCTGATTACAGTTTTACGAGTCTAACTGAGTAACTGGATGGTAGTACTACATGGAAGTTGATTAACTGATTGTGGTGGCAGCATTAACCTTTCTCTTTCCCCTTTCACCAATTAAATTTTCTTTCTTTTTCTCAGCCGCTTACGTTCAAATTTATTTCCTAACATGAAAAATATGGTAATTGGTGTATGAAATTTCTTGGGTGTTGTGGAAGTGTTGAGGTGGCTTATATATGTCTGGTGGAGCTGTGATTAAAAGAAGTTAACAGAATAAAGATTTAGATGTCTGGTGTGGGGCCATCTCAATACGTATGTATATGTCACACGTTGCAGTCCTTTTTTAATTTTTTGAATACATTTTAGTTAGTTATATAAGAACTTTTATGGTCTGAGTTTGCATTAAGGCAGAAATGGTTATTGCTAGCCAAAGATGATTGTATTCTGACTATTGAACTGGGACTTAATCCATTTCATGGTACTGTGTGATAAAATTTGTTGGAAACACAGGTTAGGGGAGGAAGCTTGCATGGTTTGTCTATGAGATTACGAAAATGATCATGAAACTAAATCCTTAAAGAATGAAATCTGATACTGGCTTTTCATTCAACACAAATCACTACATTGTGATTTTAAGACGTCTTTTTGATTGCCAGCCCCAGCTTTTCTCTGTTTACTGTGGACTCTCTTTTCCTTTGAAACTTCTGTATTCTCTTTTTAGTAATTTAATGCGTTCTCGGTTTTCAGAAATGTGGGAACCTCCATAGCAATTCATCTTTCATTCTGTCCGACTTATTTGTATCTGTTCAAGTTGTATTTGTGAGTGTTTTGTAGTCTATGGTGAAACCTATGACGGGCATAAGGTTATCATTGTTGCCAAGTGACATGACGCAGCATTTTGTCAATACTTGCACTACAAAATTCAGGATCTTTCTTGATTAGTGTACTTTCTTGTTGTCAGTCATATGTTTCATTCTTGCATAATTTGTGAGCTGACGTGTTAATTATTTTACTTGTAGCTTCTCAAGCGGAGGAGAAGATGGATATGTAAGATTACATCACTTTGATCCAGATTATTTTAACATCAAAATTTAGATTTGGTGCATGGATCCATATCAGAGCCTTTAGTGAACTATAGAAAGAGGGAATGCATTATCTATGGAGAAATGGTTGTCAGTTATGAAGTTGGTTTGCAAGTAGCTGCGGTTGCAAAATTGTATCTTAATCCACATGGTTTTCCATAGATTTTATCTTCTTGTTTCGATCCCTGTATTCCCTTAATTTTTCTTTGGCAGAATCACATGTATACTCTCAATTCCTTTGAAGAACAGTTTCTCTCGCCATGGACCATCCAAAATTGTTCATCTATGTTGCTACGTACTTGTCATCAAGCCGAGGTTTTGTGTCCGTAAATAGCTATATAGATGTCATCACTGAAAAACTGAGTTATTGTCATGTCTTGTACACAAGATTGAAGAGCCATGTTAAACAGATCTGGGTCGAGGTCATGCAAATTGTAACAACATTAAATATGAAGCCTCAATAAGTTAATCCCTTCGTATCAATTCAACCAAACAACGTTTCAGTGCAAGCATGAAGATGTAAGCAGCAATGTTATTACGTATCAGCAACTAGACCTAAGCTTTCCCATAAAAGACGCACTCTAAAACATGATTCCAAGTCCCCATCTTGGGGATAAAACCCTGTTTAACCATCAGCTTTAAAGCCCAATCAGCATCCCTTATCTCATTCTCATTGCAAAGGCCATCAATGAGTTTCTTATAAGATGCAAAGCTAGGATTAAATCCCTCCTTAACCATCCCACTCATAAACTCCTTCGCAACCAAGAATCTCCCCGCATCAAGCAAACCATACAAAACCTGTTGATAAGACCCCTCATTGGGTTCGCACCCTTTTGACTTCATCGTCTCCAAAAGTTGCATTCCCTCCTCCACTCTTCCTTGCTTCCTCAGCCCCATAATCAACACATTAAAAGTAACGGTATCTGCATAAACCCCTTCCCTTTCCATCCTCTCTAGCAAACCAAAAGCCTCTTTTACCTTCCCGCCCTTGCAAAACCCATGCATTAGCGTCGACAACGTTCTCTCATTTGGCCTACACCTTTGCTTGGGAAATTCTTCGAGCACATGGAGTGCAGCCTCCAACTCCCCATTTTCACACAGCCCTTTAATAAGAATATTAAGACAACAAGCGTCGATCTCCACACCCAACATCGTGGCTCGCACATATACCTCATCAACCACATCAAAAAGCTTTGCCGACACGAGCATGTTCAACACTAGATTAAAAGTTTTCACACTTGGCCAACTTCTATAACCCTTTGGCATGTCAATAAGGGTATCGATCGCTCTCTTGATCCGGCTACCTACGTTCCCATAAATCTTGATAACGTTGTAAAAGAAGTGGTCGGATAAAGGACGACATCTCCTTTCATGTTTAATCCTCCCCATGATATTATCAATGGCGTCGAAATTCTTGGCCTGTCCAAGCTTGTTTATGACAACAGTGTATATAGCTTCGTTGGGCTTGTAGTCTTTTCTTGCAGCATACTGATTCCAAAAGAAAATCACAGAACATGGGTCTTGAATGCTTTGGAAGATTTCGAGAACTTGATTAGGAGAAAGCCAGTCTTTGTGGTTGAGATGGTGAGATAGATTTTGAGGTGAGGCAGAAGTGTTGCCGTTGCCAAATTTTTTTCTGCGATGGAGCGGAGAATGAGAGCGTGATGTTGATCTGATAAACTTGGCGACGTTGAGTGCAATATATGGAGTAATCATCTTCGCTTCTGCTGTTTTTGTTTGCATGTCTGTGGTGACTTTATCAACTAATTGTCCCATTGGATTGGCTTTTGAAAGGTAAATAATCACCGTCTGTTTTTGTAAAAGTTTTTTTAAATATGTTTTACTGTAAAATATAAAAATAATTTTTTAGTAGGTATAGTTTTTTTAGCAGTTAAAATATAACTTTTAAGAAGCTCAAATTTGGAGCTTTTAAAAAAGGCTCCTCATTTTAGCATTTTCATGTAGATTTTTTTTCCTGACATTTACGTTTATATCGCAATGTAACCACCGACTCTCGACTTATCTTCTACAGGATACCGCAATTGTTTGTAAGGCCTCAAAATATTCTTTATTTGAAATAATACATATTTATGAAAGTACATATGTGATGGGAGTTATAATTTTGCTATGATTATAATATGAAAGACTTATGACTTGAATTTTTGATCAAAGAAATTATAGTGAGTAAATTGGAATTAATTGATTTCATTAAAGAATTAAGGTAATTAAATGTATATTTGGACTAGAAAAAGTATCAAGTGCCAAGTGAAGTTGGTAAAAGAAAATTAGTATGACTATACCTATACTTTAAATGACATTTAGCACCATTGGATGATTGATATGTAGACTGGTTTTATAGGTGATTATTGGCAGCATTTTAATTAGGCAAATGACATTACATGTATTAAGACATGTGGCTTGATGC
>JANZXV010000004.1:17184849-17199485 GCA_027576455.1 Erythroxylum roigii | reverse complement strand
AAGTTTTCAGAGGAATGTACAGACAGATAAGACTGACAGTTGTGTAAATTACTGAGTTTGATGAAATGAAATGGAAACAGTTTGATTTTAAAAAGTTGCAATTTAATATTAATGCTTTATTATTGTGATGCCATGTGGAGTATAGTAGTGTTTGTTCGTAGTTCTTCTTTATCGTAGGTTATACCGGAATGACCTGCGGGCGTCCCGGTGTATACCCTACGGTAAGGGAGCGTTATAGAACCAGCCAATCTAGCACTTCCAAGTAACCAACACACATCCAAGGTCATGTTGTAAATCTTAGCACCAAAAAGACAGCATAGAAGATAATAAGATCTAGCTTCCTTGATGCAGCATCTTGCAAAGATTCCAAGTGATGATGATCCAAATCAAGCAAAAATTCTAAAAGTTGAGAGGGGGTGAGAGTTTTCGGTGGTGAGAGTAGTGAGAAGCTAGTAGAAAGAGAGCTAGAGTGATTCAGCTCTTGCTTTGCATGTTGCCCTAACTTTGAAGGGAAACATGTCCTTCCATGGGGTGACCTACACGACAAACATAGGAGTGAGCCACTTATCTTCTTATTATGCTGCCAAATGCCATAACTCAATTAGGCCACTTGTCACTTAACTAATGCTACCAAATGTCAATGCATTAGCTATGCCAAATGTCACTAACTCATAGGCTTAGTCATCCAATTTTTCATGTACCAACTTGTATTGACACTTAACGTTTTCCTTGTCTAAATGTACATTTTAATACCTCAATTCTCTATTGGTAATAGTTAATTCCAAGTCACTAAGTATGATCCATTAAACCAGAAATTAAAGACATATACAATTCACATTCAATTCATATCACAATTTTAACACCTATCTCATTTACTTTTATGGACGTGTATCATTCCAACTAAGGTGTAATTTGGGGCCCTACAAAAATATTTGTTAAGGTTCTATAACTGAAACATAAACATACAAAATTATCAAACAAAACAGATCCATCGATTTCTTCAAAACTAACCAGATCTTATTACTAACTGAAAATTTATTAAAACAATTGTAATAAATTCTAGAAAAATTCCAGAGGCATAAACACATTCTAAATATGTTTATCTAGAATCAAATTCCATGAGAAACATGTTAAACCTCATAAGTTTAGCCAACCAACAACATATGTTCAGCAGAAAATTATTTTCTAGCATATTGTTAGAAATTCAATAATAAATAATTCAATCACATTGAAATCAATTTTCAATCACTAAAACCATCTACAAACATGTCATGAGCATATCAGTGAAAAAAAATCGTGAAAACAAATTTTCATAATTTAACTTCAAATTTTCTTAGAACGGACACACAGTTGTCACAACCATGCAATCCTATTGCACATGTAATAGAAACTATATCTAATAAGAACAAGATGGCTTGGATACCACTGTTAGGTTTCGATTATGCATCACATGCATCACATATTAGAAAATAAGCAACATAAAATAAAATGAAACCCAAAAAATACAGAATCATACATCTGCCATTAGATGTAATAAAAAAATTGAGATGTGTATCTTACTAACTCCTTTCGTTCTTCTTTGTCTTCACCTCTTTCGGGTTACCGTAAATCACAATAACCAAAAGAGGACTGCTTTGATATCCACACAAAAAGCAAAGGCTGAACCTCTTAGGAAGAATGGTTAGTGCACACACAAAGTGCTAACTTTGATGTATGTTTTTGAGAGAATAAGTATGTGTTAGATGAACTCTTCACATTTATCACTACTTTTCTTACAATACTATGTACGAAAATGAGTAAGTTTATGCCAACTTTTGGTCTCCTCTTAGCCCCGTCATGAATGAAGAAATAATGGGAATCAAATGGCCATGAAAGCCACTTAATTTGGCTTGAAACGTTTGCTGAAAATTTGGAAACTTTCTAGGATGGCAATCATGCAACATTTGCTTTCTTTCATTCCTTTGCAACGGTTCTTATCACGATTATATTGCAATATAATCTCGAAGCATTCTCTCATATATTGGATCACTATTTAAACTCATTTTACTCATTCTTTGCATCTTTAATGCGTGTGACCCATTAAGAATTACATAGTCTAATGCACTAATATCAAGCTTGACTTTAAAGGAGTTGACTAGTTAAGCTTATCCTTTTGTCAAATGATGTAATTATTTTTCAGCATACAATTTGAATTAAAAGAATATATTTTTATCCATAAAGAAAAGAAAGACATTAGGTTTTATTGGTTGATATTTGTGAATGAAAGGATGAAATTAGGGAATTCATCCTCAAAAGAGGCGGTGATTTGTAAATTGAAATTACATACTAATGGAAAAAATTACATAAATATTTTTAACCAAATTCTTACAAAAAATTAGAATTTAAATAAATAAATCTTATAAAGTAAGAATCAATTTTCAAAGTTAGTAATAAGTTAGATTTTAATCTAAATATTAGAATACAAAACACAACATTTTTGGCATAAAATGTCAAACAGACGGTAGAAAGAAGTTGGGGTTTGAACTTTTGAAAAAGACAAAAAGGTGGGGGAAAAAACAAAAGAGGCAAGAGTCGGGTAAGAAACAATGAACATGCCTACAATGAAGTTGGATTTCCAAGATTCAACAGTCTCTACTCTACTGTGGAGCATTTATTTTATATTTTGTAATGTTATGGTCGAAAGTCGAAACCCTTGTGACGTTCCTCTCCGATGAGATCCTCTCTTTCTTTATTACATACCCACTCACATATGCACTCACTGTTACTGCTTTAATTCAAACTTCAAAGCCTCTCTCTCTTCCCCCTTTTTTCTTTTCTCTATGTAATTTTTGGCGTTGAGTATTTATGATCTAATTACCCAGGTTTAGTGCTTGAGAAAGATAATGCCACTTTACATTTACCAAAATCCATTTCTTTCTCTTGGCTTTTGATACTGAAACAAAACAAAACATGCATTGAAGGGTCTCTTAGGGCGTCATAACCACCACCAACATCATCACCTTCGGTTTCACATTTTTGCTAACTAAGAAGAGAAGCTAAGTACTCGCTCCAGTCAGTTGTCCTCAGGGTGAGTTTGATTGCTTTTTATTATTTCCTTCTCGTAAAGACGAGAGCTTTGGTGCTGCATGTCTTTGTAAGTTTGTGAAACAGATTTAAAAAAAAAGAAGAGTATCTTGTTAGTTCTTCTTCTGATCTTTTCTCTTATTCTGTCATGAACGTGGAGGCATCCAAGTACTTTAAATCATTTCCCTTTTTAGAGAACACTTTTAAAAGGAAATAACCCGGGAATTAAGTCCCATTGTAACCGATCTAACTCAATAGAAAATATTCTTGAAGCTTCAGCTGAGTTCTCTTGGATTTTGAATTTTTTTCTTGGCAACCAAACGTACTAATGCCCCTATTCATCTGATCTACTTGTTTATAGTTTTTAAGCTTTTAGTCCGTATTATTCAGTAGTTAAAAGGTCGTAAAACATCGAAACTTCTCTCTTCCGGTTAGACAACTGCTCGCTGCCATGGCGCGTGTAATGCTTAGCAGGAATGTGATTGTCCACTCTTCGCAATTGTTCTCATCCGCTTGTTTTGAACTGGCTTGTCAGTTACAGATGGATAGAATCAGACAGATAAATGTAAAACAAAAGCTAAAAGAACAGTGAAATGAAAAGCGAAATGGGAACTTTTGCTTTTACACTGTCCAAACAAGCAAATTAGGCTCCCGCCATTAGAAATTGTTGCAGTTTATTCACATTGTTTATTGATCTCAATATGCAGCTAGGCGTACTGTGCTTCTACAATAAATTTTAATTATAAAGAAAAAACCTTGTTGGGTGTTGATATGAACAGAAATGTGTCGCATTGTTGTAGTAGCTGTCTTAAAGCTACATGTCTCGGTTTTAAAGATCACAATCAATGCAAATGATTCGAAGTTTTACGGCTTGAAGTATACTCATATTTAATTTTGTTTCTCTTACCAACTTATTATTATTTTTAATCACATTATGTATTACTGTGGACCCTGTTATGCATTATGTACTTTCATTTTTTTCTGTTCCATTCTCATACGTAATATTTTTCCATCAATGCTTGGGTATTACTACTAAAACTGCTATTCCTATGGCCATTAGATGTTAAAGCACCAACTCATATACTTTACCTGTAACCATATTAAATTTGACACATTACCTGCTCCCATAATGGGCTCTCAATGATGTGCTTCACATGACCTTAATGTAGGCCTGATGGGCGCATTCTATATTGAATACTTTACCATTCAACTTACCAAACCAGTTTTCCAATCGAATTGCGTGTGAGTCTTGATGGATTACATTGAATCGATTTATCTTGTTCTTGATTAGAGGTTCAAGTCTACCTTCTTCTGAATCTCCAATTGTCATCAGAGCTGTAAAATGAAATTTTATATGCCCTTTTTAAGTGGATCTGAACTTTTTCTAGAGATATTGACTTCTGGCAGTTGTTTGGATATCAGAAAATCTAATGGTGTGCTTGTAGGCATGTCATGTTCAGTCCATAAATGGTGTGGGGTATATCTACCTGTTAACTTTATTCTACTGTTAATTTGGTAGTTATATTGATGCTCACACATGCAACGTTAAAGATATATTTCCAGAAACATATATTTATTTGTAAAGAATTTTTTCTTAGAATTATAGTTTATGTCTGGTTTTGATGATTATGTACCTTTTTCTTCGACTAATACTGCATTTGTGGAATGCTGTTGCAGTCTACTTCTTTTGTCCTTTAGTGTGAACACAAGAGCATACCACTGTATGAGCTCTTTGCTTAATGGGTTTGTCATATTTCCTTATTAATAGATTATGAATAGCGTCAAGCAATTTCATTGCATCAAAGCGTGTAGAGTTTAGATGATATTTTATCACTGAAATTGATTTGAAAAGAGTAGAGTTCTGTTGTACCAACTTTTTGGAACGATAATGGTGCTTAATGTTTTTGTTGTATTTCCTTATTAATAGATTATAAATCAAGTCCCATGCATTCATTACATCAGATGGTGTAGGTTTAGATGCCATTTTATCATTGAATTGAATAGCAAAGAGTAGCGTTTTTGGGACAATAATGGTAGGAGTGTGGAGCAGATTATGTTGATTGTGGTTTTACTTACCTATGCTTTTCTGTAATGTCTGTTTCTTAAATGGGTTGAATACTAGAATCTCTTGATTTTTATATCTTTAACAACTAATTTCTGCAGGCTTCTAGGTTTTAGCCCTGGTGCTCTCTGACTAGTATTTGTTGAGCTGATCAAATGCCGAGATCAAGGTCAGAGAACCATCTTACCTATGCTTATGCAGGCTACTAAATTCAAATTGCTAATGCTTTAACATGCTTTTGATTGCTTCATATCTAGAGCTGCATTCTGTGCATCTCACCTATATTTATGCAGGCTACTAAATTCATATTGATAATGCTTTTGATTACTTCACTTCTAGAGCTGCATCCTATGTGTCTCACCATGCAAGGCAACTAAATATGCTGTAGCAATTATGTTGACATCCTTCTATAACTCTTTTTTTCCTTTGTTTATATTATTTTAACTTTTGATTATGTATCGATAATTTTTCAGATTTTCATAGCAAGATTTCATTGATTTCTATTATTGAGCTTGTGCATAGGGGAGTGCAAAAATTCCTTGAATTTAATGCACTGTTCTTACCCCAAAATTTTGTTTTTGCTTCATCAGTTCTTGCCTTGCCTATTCCTATTCATTTTATCCATATGTTTCTGGTTCTATAACTTGTTGTTTAAGCCTTGTTATGCTGTTTGTTAACAACATTGATCTTAGAAACTAGTGGAATTTTCTAGGAAACCCAAACTTGTTCGACTCTATGATCAGGGTTTTGTGAATTCACACACTCTTCTGTTTTTCAATTTCTTTCTTTGCGTCAATGTGTTCTTTGAATTTGAACTCTTCATTCTTTACTTGATTGAATCTCTTTATTCCATATTCAATTCGTAATTCCAAACAAAAAGGATGGCTCTTATTTATTCTTATTGGAATTTCTATAAAAATTCTCATTAGTAATTTGTCATTATTAGTAGGGAAGATAAGATATCTCTTTTATTTCCTATATAATGATTTAATACATAATATATTATATGCATGTTTTTCCTTGATGTAGACCACTATTTGTATCTTAGATTCGTTATTCTCATACTTGAATCATTTTATGAAACATCCATAATGGAAATTTTGTTTATGTAATATTCCATAATTTTAGTTTCATCCCCCTCCAAAGCAAACCTCCTTCTTTATGATTCCTTAAATCTTTTTTATTATTTTTCCCATAGAGTGCACAAATCTATTTTTTGACTGTTGATGTGTGTATTAAGTTTAGTAAGTAAATGCTCAAAGCTCAGTTTATTCAACATCTCTATAGGGTAAAGAAGATTAAGAAAATGATTAAAAAGAACTTCTGTTATTAACTTAACTAACAACAAATAATTCAACAATGGATAATAATGAGAATCAAAGGGCTTCTTTTTTCTTTTTTCTTTTTTCAAGAAAAAGACATGCAATTGATGGTAAGGGAAATAATGTGAAACACCCTTTTATGACTATTAATTCTTTTGATGTTAGAAGTCTTTTTTTCAGTTCTTATAAATTGAACAAGTTAATATTATTTCTAATGATTGTTTTGGTTTTATTTTTTTGTTGGAGTAAAAGAAATTCCTTTTATTCAATTTATCAACAAGGGGTTTATATATATTCTCCAAATTGTTAACCTTTGCTCTATATCTTTTGCATCCAAATAATAACCGTAATTCTGGAAGTTGGTATGAATTGTAAACAACATTACTCTTTGAGGTAGTATAGCTATTTTTGGAATAATCACAGCAGCTCCTTTATGTAAGTCTTATAATCACAGTTACACAGATGCTTTTTATGAGGAACACAAAAATTAGCAACATTAACTCATTTTTTAAAGAGCAGAGGGCTTGATGGAATTATAAACGAGGTAGGTATGATAAGGTATAAAACATCTAGGGGAGGGCATATTTTTCTTATTTCTTAGTGTATATATTTTTTGCCTTAATTCTTTTGAATTTTTTCAATTTAATTAATAAACTAATTATATAGGTTCTTTTGTTATTAGCAAAATTCTAATGATTATAGAACTCACATGAGGAGTTTTTTTTTAATGTTTTGAATAGGGACAATTCTTTTATCGTTTTCAAAGTAGATGATTTGTAAAAGTTTCAACATTTTCAAATTCGCAATCTCACTTTGTAACTGTTGTTTGATGATCCACTAGGTATCAGTATTAGTTTCTGGTAGTAAATCATTAATTATGGTTGTCAATCATTGAATGATGATTGCTTTTCCTTTTACAACTTTGATGATGATTAGGGGTTCAGAAGTGCCTCAACGGCAGTCTCTTCGGGGCCCACATCCACTTAGGACATCTAGCTCAGATTCAGACCCATCTAATCATCGACAAATTACTGATAGGAGCCCCAAGCTAGGAGATCGCCGGTCCCCACGAGGTCCCCAGCCAGATGCACTGAATCAAAAGAAACTTGGTTCTCGCATTGCAGATTTAGAGTCTCAACTTGGACAAGCTCAAGAAGAGCTAAAGATTTTGAAGGATCAATTGGCTTCTGCGGAAGCTGCAAAGAAAGAAGCTCAACAAGAATTGGAAAAGAAATCAAAAAGACCTGCTGTTCCAGAGCCTAGGAAAGTCCAAGAGAAGCACTCTCCAACCGAAGCTCACCATTCCCAAGAAGTAAACAGCAAATCTGCTGGCTGCCAGCAGGAAACTGATGTCTTTGAAGTTCCAGTAGAAAAAAGAACTCTTGATCCAGATATTGAACCTGATCACCTGATTGATCATGTGAATGTTGGAAGCAACTCAATTGATATTTCAACTGCACAGCCAGTAGTTTCCAAGTCGGAATTGCCATCTCTAGACTTCACTTTGAAGGATGATGAAATCAATAAGCTAAAGGCCAAGTTAGAAGATAAAGAGAAGGAACTTGAGCTCTTTGGCAAAGAAAATGAAAACTTGAAGAACCAACTGAATGAAGCAACTTTGAATATCTCTACTGCTAAAGCCAAGGAGGAGGAACTATCCTCCAGAATGAGCCAACTGAATTTAGAGCTGGAAGAAAGTAAAGAAAGTGTAGCTCAGTTAAAGGAGAAGCTGGAAGCTGTTGAAGGAGCCAAGGAAGTGTTCGAAGCAGAGATGAAGAAGATGAGGGTGCAGACAGAGCAGTGGAGAAAAGCCGCAGATGCTGCAGCAGCGGTTCTTGCTGGCAGTGCTGAGATGAATGGGAGGATTTCTGAGAGGTGTGTTTCAATGGATAAGCACATTGGTGGCATATTCCAACCGTCAACTGGTGGTTACACTGGTTTTGTAGGATCACCTGGGATGGCTGATGACATGGATGATGGATTTGGAAGCGGAAAGCAGAGGGGCTCCGGTATTAAAAGGTTTGGTGACCTATGGAAAAAGAAGAGCCAGAAATAATAGTGTTAACCACGTTGAAGTCCACTGTTTACTTTTGATGTTAGGTCAATGGTTTCTTACCATTTCGCACTTTCTCATCATGTAGCATTAAGCTATCTTAAGCTTTGTATGGATGAACGTTTTAAGTACTTTGTTACTAAGTTGTGGCCCGGGATTGGGAAACACTTGCCTGATCGGTAAAACGAACGCTCCTTCCTGGCCATGCCCGCGTACAATTATGTATTGGATATTACTGTTTCTTATTCTGCTGATGCAAATGCGGTGTATTGGTCAATTACACTAGTGATAACCATGCATCATGCAGCAATATTACGGGATATAGAATCAGTTTTGTTGTATGGTAGTACATATTATAGCATTGATCGAAACTAATTGAGAACATTCGAAAAAATTGGGCGATCAGATATTATATCCTTATACTAATTTGCTGTAATGTTTATCTGAAGTGGTGGAACATTGAGTTGTGGATTTGGAAGTATTACAGAGCGTAAGGTCTTGCTGTTGAAAAAGGTTGAAGGAAGGCGATGAGCTAATTTCAGCTGAAAAGGTTAAATCACTACAAAAGTGCATTAGAAGAAGACGAAGATTTTGGTTGAAGGAGGGGGACTTGTATACTTGGAGTTAAGTAAGTCAATATTTGATTTTTTATTGCAATGGTGGATCATATGAATCGAGGTATACATATACATGCATATAGTTGTTCAGTTGTATTAAACACAGGAACCATGAATGATACAATGACAGCCATATTTATATGATTATATCCCAAGGAGATGTCTAATTTAGGTAGTTGTAATTAATAGTAAATAGGCAGTACTGTGAGATGTTAATCCACAATATTCTAACATCCTCTTTCAAATTCAAGGTTGTGAGGAGACAAATTTGATTTTAGAAAAGAAGGTGGAGGAAATATGATGTGGGATGGGACTTTGCAAAAGGATTAGTAAGTGAAATGAGTTTTGCTTTACATGATATCGAATGAAGTACCTATCAATTTCAACAGTATAAAACATTTGAATGGTGTCGCGATCTTCATGATAGAAATCATATCAATGAAGAGCTACTGAAGGTCATGGCATTATATTTTACTTCAATATTAGCGTGGGAGCCTATGTGCTATATTAGGCAACAAGTGTCACCAAGAAAGAAGTATTGATCAGTAAGGTTTACAGGCTTATATATACTAGGAATGACCATGACATAAACTGTTGGACCAAATATAACATGGATGAAGTCAGGACACGTAATAGTGAGGCGTACCATCAATGGTAGCGAGTAGGAATCATCTAGAGCAATACTGTCAATAGCCATGAGATGAGTATTGGGTTCAATAACATTCTTAGTATTGTAAGCCAACATAAGTAATAAGGTTAAAGGCATACTTGACTTATGAAATATGATAGGTGGGACCCATAACAGGATACCTTAACATTCAAGAAATAGATGAGATGCCTCTGGTCCTTCGTCTCAAAATGAGTGTTGAAGGATTCTTTAAGAGAAATAATCTTAGATTGATCATTATTTGTAATAAGTATATCATCAGCATCAAACAAAAGAAAAACCATAAATTATTAGTTTTTAATTTACTGAATGGGCTTTACAGATCTCCCCTTTTAAAAAAATTTCATCCTCAAATTTAAATTACGCGCCTAAGGATCCAAACAAATAAGGATATTTTCGTCATCTTCATCCTCTTCCTCTTAAGTTGCCTCTCTTAGAGAATGATGATGACTCCACAAAACTTACATCATTGGAATCTCCCTTCTCCTTAATTTCCTAATTTGTCTATCCAATATCTCCACTGGCTCTTCTTTATAGGTCATGTCATTTGTAACTTCGATCTCACACCTTGATATAACATGACTAGGATATGATCAAATACTGTCTTAACATCAACACAAGGAACATAACATGAATTTGGAATAACCTTGGTGGTGATGCTAACCTGTAAGGATTTAGATGTCTCCCTGCACAAAAAATGTCTCAAGTCCTAAAAGCATGCAAAATCCCCACTAACTTTAGATCATAAGTGGGATAATTCAACTTATACGATCTCAACTGATGATAGACGTAAGTTATCACCTTTTATCCTGCATCTATACACACCCAAACTTATCCTCGAAGCATCAATATCTACCTTAAAACCTCTACCACTCAATAGTACACCAAAATTGGGCTAGAAGTCAATCTCCACTTAAGTTTCTCAAAACTCTTCTGACACCGATTGGTCCACTCGAACTAAACTCCTTTCTTCAATAGTTTGGTTAACGGGCTTGTTATTATCGAAAATCCTTCTACAAATCTCTGATAATATCCAATAAGTCCTAGATAAACTCCTTACTTATGATATATTTCTAGGTAGCTCCCACTCCATAATTGCCTTTACCTTAGAAGGATCAGGCATCACTCCCTCTTGGGAAACCACATGTCTAAGTAAACTACCCGCTCCATCTAAAACTCACTCTTATTCAACTTTGTATACAATTGTCTCTCCTTTATAATCTGTAACATAATTATAAAAAATGCTGCTCGAGCTCCTTTTTACTCCTTGAATACACCAATATATCATCAATGAACACAATTACAAACTGATCCAGATACTCCTAAAAAGTCCTATTCATTAATGGCATGAATGTGAATTAATCAGCCTGAAAGGCTTCACTAAGAACTCATAGTGGCCATATCGAATATGAAAAGCTATTTTGAGAATACTTGACTTAGCTATCCTCAACTACTAGTATTCTAATCTCAAATTAATCTTGAAAAATATGGCAACTCCCCTAAGTTGATCTAAGATCATCTATCCTCGGTAATGTGTACTTTTTTTTTTACTGTCACCCTATTTAGTTGTCGGTAATCTGTTCATAGCCTCATACTACCATCCTTTTTTTTCATAAACAACAACGGAGCTCCTCAGGGTGATGTACTTAGTCTAATAAGGACCTTTTCCAACAACTCCTCTAACTACCTTTATAACTAATGTAACTCAACAATAGCCATCTTGTAAGGTGCAATGGACATTGGTACAACTTTAAGCATAGTCTCAATGGTAAAATCTATCTCTCGTTGAGGCGGTAAACTTGGTAAATCATCTAAGAATACCTTGAAAATTCCCTCACCACTGGAATATCCTCTAACCCAGTATTTACCTCCCTCATATCTATAATGTGAGCTAGATATACCTTACACCCATCCAATATCAACTGTCTAGCAGTCAAAGCTGAGATCACACAATCTGGAACCACTTTGTAATCCCCCATAAATATCACTTTCGTGTTACCTAAAGACTCTATCATAACCTCTTTAGCATAACAATCCATTATAACTCAATATTGTGTCAATCAGTCCATCTTAAGAACTATATTAAACTCCCTTAAATCCACCACTATCAAGTCAGCTAGTAGCTCCACTCCACCACTCCTTACTAACATTCCCCTTCTTACATTAGTTACTATCACACAGTCTCCTACTAGTTTTTTTTCCTTTAATATGTCCCTAGAAATGTAAACCTACTTTGATATTACCTAATATGACGCTCCCAAAAAACTTTTAAAAATTCTTAAACCACAATTAATCAAATATTTCCCAAAATTTACCATTAATCATCCAATTCCTCGTTAGTTCCAAAAGAGAGGATTGTTTGTTAGATACAAGAGTATTCTACATAACACAACTACCCGAGTTATCATAATCAAACAAATGTACAGTCTAATATCTTTACACAATTAAACTGCTGGCCTAACCTAAACTCCACCTTGTTTGTAAAACCCCAAACTTTTTTTCACGTGTCTATAAAATTTCATTTCGTGTGAATGATTTTTTCGGACTAATGTAAATTTTATTTTTGCTAATGGTTGAATTAGGGACCCAACCCTGAATGATTTGACAATACTTGAGACTATAAAGAAATATGAGAAGAGAAATATGCAACTGCTTGTATTTACATTACTGATGAAATGTTACATTTATAGCGCTTTATAGAGAATCAAATCAAATCTGTTGCTATACAATCGTGAGCTATTTTGAATTTGATCTAATCTACTGCTATACAATCATGATCTGTTTTGGATGTGATTTGCAACAACTTGACTCCTGGATTATAGGAGTTGTACTTGACTGCGACTATGATTGCACTTTTTGCTTACAAGCCCCCTCAAGCTCAGGATCACCATTGGAGATTCTAAGCTTATCTCGTAAAAACTGAAATCTTGCACGAGCTAACGGCTTGGTGAACACATCAGCAAGTTGGTCATGACTTGAAAAAAAGCAAACCTGTAAAAATCCATTGTTGACCTGCTCACGCACAAAGTGATAATCAACTTCAATATGCTTTGTGCGAGCTTTGAAAATAGGGTTACGAAAGAGAAACGTTTCCTTAAGATTGTCACACCATAGTTTGATGGCTTTGATCAAATAGACACCAAGTTCTTAAAGCAAGGAGTTCAACCAAATCAATTCTACAACAACCATAGCTATGGCGTGATATTCTACTTCAGTGGACGAACAAGCCACTATGGGTTGCTTTTTAGCAGACCAAAAGATCAAATTAGAACCAAGAAAGATAGCAAATCCTCCTGTGGATGTCATCAGGGTTGCCAGCCCAATCGGCATTGGAAAAGGCCTGAAGTGCAGTAGTAGAAGTCTTGGAAAGAATAAGCTTGGAAACAAGTGTGTGTTTGACATACCTTAGAACCCGCTTGCAGGCCTGCCATTGATTAACGGTAGGATTAGCCATGAATTGGCAAAGCCTATTGATAGTAAAGGATAGATAAGGACGTGTGAAAGTGCTATATTGGAGAGCTCCCACAGTGCGTCTATATAATTCAGGATCATACGTTGGATCACTATCCCCTGCACTGTATTTCTAATTAGGATCTAGAGGTGTAGTAATAGGCTTAGCATCTGTCATGTTGGTCTTTTCCAATAAGCCCTGAAGATACTTCGTTTATGACAACAAGAGTTTGCCACGTTGACGTTGAACTTCCACGCCTAAGAAATACTGTAATGGTCCCAATCGCGAAGCTCAAACTCGAAAGATAGTTGTTGAACAAGAGATTGGATATGTTGGACCCCACTCCAGGAGCCCAGCATTCGGAGTCCTAAGACGAAGCAAACTCATTTCTTCACTAATACCCTTACTTTTATTCAATTTACCTTTTTCAAAACAATACCAAAACCTATAAATTCCTTTGGGAGATAGAGGAATTTGTTAGGAAACTATTGATTCAAAAATCAAGTCATTTGGAGGTCGGACGTAGAAGTTATGGATGGAAGAATGGAACATGTTCAGGTTGGATTTCCAAAACTATGAATGAACAAGATGAAGGTTAAGTCTCAAATGAACCAGACGATGGTTCAGTCTAAGATGGAACTAGACGAAGGATCAGTCTCAATTGAACCAGACGATGGTTCAGTTTAAGAAATAATTAGTTTTAGACAAAGGCGTATATATATATGTATCCAGCAATTTAAGCATTTATCAAATTCAGCTCAAAACTCAAAACTCATAACACTCAAATGCTTCATACTTGACAATTCAATTATGTAAAGCACAAACAAATGGCTTGAGAGTTCCGTGGATTGAAACAGAGAAATCGAAGTTTACTCCGTGAACAAAACGAGTCTGAATTCTCAGGATCTTGTGGCCTCAAGCGGGCAGCTAGGAGAAGGCCATAGGTCAATGTGCACGTGACTAACGAAATGGATTCCTCTCTTGCCCTAACAAAAGCACATATTCATTTTATCATATGCTTATACTTTTATGCTTTTTTTTAATCTTTTCATTTATACAAAATGTTATAACCTCTTTGGAGGTATAACATGGTCATAATTCATCATGCATTTTCAAATCTTCACAACAATCCAAATTCAAGTAATTTAGGCATGCACACACACAGGCAAGAATTTTTCCAATCACACAATAACTATAAATACATTACCCACCTAATTTTGTTGAAAATCCAAGATCAAGATTGCCTTTCCCCTTGCTCCTAGGTAGGATGTTTTTGATTCCCTTTAAATAAACCAATTTCTATTCAAACAATAATCACATAAACAAAATAACTAACAAAATGGGCTTAGATTTAACCTACCCATAGTTTATCTAAGCTAGTAAAAACCAAAACCCTAGTTT
>JANZXV010000004.1:17161208-17176066 GCA_027576455.1 Erythroxylum roigii | reverse complement strand
CTTCTCCAACACCACAAAAACCACTACAAACCCATTAAACAACATCAAACATCATTGAATCTCATCTCCAAAGGATTCATCACATACATTCTTCCTAATTTTAACATATTCTGATGTAATATCACTCCCTAAACATTCAATTATCAATTCTAATGCATTAAACTCTCAAAACTCAACTCAATTGACTCATAACATACACAAACTCTCATCACTCTCCATAGCTGTCATATTCATACTTCCTAAGCAGCATCATAGCTTATAATGCTCATATCTCTCAACTCCGATACTCAAAATTTACATACTTTATAGCGTTGGAAAGCTAAGAGGACAATCTACAACTTTTATGAAGATCACTTTGTCCAAATTAGCCTATATTTATCCAGATTTTTCCCTGAAGTTGGTAACACAATTTCTATACCTATGAAAGCTTGCAAAATGCAATATCTCTTCATATTAATTCAACTACTAAAATACTTGTCATTACACTCTTAAATCTCGCTTCAAATGGTTCATCCTATAAAACCTTTCCAATCGCTAACATCCTATTCTAAAACGAACAACAATTCGCAATCTCAACAAAGATTCATATGCATACACACAATCCGCTTCCATAATCATAAATTCCAACCTTTAAAAGACATGTTTATAAACAAAAGGAAACCCTCGATTTCCCATTCTCATTTCTATACAAAGAAAATCATTGAACAAAATTTATTTACAAATCAAAATACAAATCACAACTTAAAACAAATACACATGGACGCTTAATGTTCGGCATACTTAATAAACTATACAAGGGTTGTTTAGTACAAAAGCTAACTATCTCGAAGTTGTCCAATTGTCATGCAAGGATCTCTAATTCTTCTCGTTCTACACCTGAGGAGGGAAATGATGGATTGAGCTACACAGCTCAGTGGCTAATATATTTATAACCATTGGCGATGAGCCACACAATCAAGCATATATGCATTTATTCATATAAGCATACACTTTGCAATAAAAGTCCAGCATTCACAATTTAATTCACATTCCATAATTCACAACATCATTACATGTGACACGTTTGATGTAATTCATCATCCAAGCATAACATTCAAAATGTCATCATAACTTGGCAAATTAATAAGCAAATGCACACATAATTGGCTCGAGGGTTTCGTGGAACAAAACGGTGAAATCGAAGTTTATACCGTGAACGAAACGAGTCCATTTTTCGGATCTCGTGGCCCACAAACGGGTAGCCGGGAGAAGGCTTGACGTTGATGTGCACGTGACTACGAAATAGTTCCTCTCTCGCCCAAACAAAGCACATAATCACATTTTCATATTCTCATGATTTTTCTTCTTTTCATTTAATCAAAATGCCATAATACAAGGCATAACATCATCATGCTTATAATTCAATTCAAAATGTCATAACCTTTTTCAAGGTATAACATGGTCATAATTCATCATACAAAGAGCCATTCATCTTTCATGGCATGACATAATAATGAATCATCATATGTTTTTCATACAATCACAACAAATTCAAGATTCACAAAATCTAAACATAAGCATACAAATAGGGCATTTGCCCATCACACAACAACCATAAAATATTACCCATCTTCTAAGTCTTGAAAATCCAAATGAAATGGTTCCCTTCCTTTTTGCTCTTGCATGGGGCTTTCTTGAATTCCTAAAACAACCAATTTCTCATTTCAATTCCAATTCAATAAAAACCCTAATACTCCAACAATCACAACCAATTAAATCAACCAAAATCAATCTCAATCTTAACCTACCCATAGTCCATCTAGGTTAGAAAAACCAAAACCTAGCTTAGAAACTCAAAAACCCCATGGATTTCACCATCTTCTTCTTCCCCCAAACATTCACAACACAACTCATTTTCTCTCTCTACAATTTCTTCATTCACAAACCACAACCCATCTTTCTATTTCATTTTCAACCCAAACAAGAACAAAATAGCATAGATCTTACCTTGTCAAGCTTGATTTCTCCTTCTTTCTTCTTCTTCTTTCCTTCTTCTTTTCTTCTCTTTCACGAACTCTCTTCTCTTCTCTCTTGCCCACGTTTTTCTCTCTTCTCTCTCATGGTTCACGACAACTCCCTCTTCTTTCTTATTTCAAGCCATTTATTTAGTCTTTCTTCCAATTTTGCCCTTCATTAATCTTGTCTTTCCCATTTTACCCTCCTTTGATCTTAAGACTAACATCTTATACTTCTAACTTCTTAACTAATAATCATGGAACAATTGAAGGAATTTGCTAACACCTCCTTCTAGAAAAATGTTCCTCATTGTCTTAATTTTCTAATGACACCAAAATCATTCAATTTGGTTTGGTAATTGGGAAATTATAACCCAAACATTTCCAAACTATCCTTACATTGAAACAATATTTCGTGCTCAATTTTTATCCAAAAATTGAAACTCTTAGAGACTAAATTAGAACTCAATTTCATCAGATAATGTGTAACCCTATTTCTCTAGTTTAATTCAAATCAGAAATCATCTCATTTCGATAACTAGAGAAAGAGTTATGGCTAAAACACCGAAGTATGTTCAATGTAATATTTTTCCAACTTTTAACTTCCAACATTTCTTATATAATAGTGCTAACTTCCCAGAACAATTTGGTATCCAACATTACTGCTGGAGTATCGAAGGTTTTTCGAACCTGTTACAAAATTACCACCTAGCTGACCCACTAACCATGCCATTCAATTGGAACCAGGATCTAAACCACCTAATGGAAGACCCTATAGGTATCCCTATTACTAGAAAAATGAAATTGAGAAATTAGTAAGGGAAATGTTATAGTCTAGGATCATAAGGCCTAGCACTAGCCCTTATTCCAGCCCAATATTGTTAATAAGGAAGAAGGATGGTGGGTGGAGGATGTGTGTAGATTATAGAGCTTTGAACAAAATGACAGTACCCAATAAGTATCCAATCCCCTGTATTGATGAGATTTTTGATGAATTAAGAGGTTCTAAAATTTTTTCCAAGATTGACTTGAAGTTGGGATATCTTCAAATAAGGGTGAAAGAAAAGACATAGCTAAGACAGCTTTCCAAACTCACGAGGGCCACTACAAATACATGGTAATGCCCTTTGGACTTGTGAATGCCCCTGCTACTTTTCAATCCCTCATGCATGAGTTGTTCAAACCTCGTCTTAAAAAATTTATTTTAGTTTTCTTTGATGACATCCTGGTTTATAGTAGCAGTTTAAAGGATCATTTAGATTATCTCAGAACAATCCTACAAATACTGATTGATAACCAATTGGTAGCCAACCTGAAGAAATGTAGTTTTGGGCAATCTAGATTGGAATATTTGGGACATTAGATATCCGTAGAGGGTATATCTGTAGATCCTAACAAAATTGAAACTATTGTTAATTAGCCTATCCTAAAAGATGTAAAAGCATTAAGAGGGTTTCTAGGATTATCTGGTTACTACAGGAGGTTCGTCAAAGGGTATGGGAGTCTAGCAAAGTCTCTTACGAATCTGTTATGTAAAGACAAGTTCCAGTGGACTGATACAGCACAGAAAGCATTTGAAGCACTCAAAAAGATGCTGACTGCCACCCTTATGCTAACCCTACCAGATTTTTCCAAACCATTCGTAGTTAAGACGGATGCATCTGGTGTGGGAATGGAGCAGTGCTAATGTAGGAGAGCAGACCAATGGCCTATTTAAGCCAAGGATTTTCAGCTATAAACTAACTAAAACTTGTCTATGAAAGGGAATTAATGGTGATAGTGTGGGCTGTCCAGAAATGGAGGCATTACCTAATGGGTAGGCACTTTGACATACGAACGGATCAAAGGAGTTTGCATTTCTTGAATGACCAAAGGTTGTTAGGGGAAGAGCAGCAAAATTGGTTCGCAAAATTGCTGGGATTCAAGTTTGACATAGTTTATAAACCTGGATCTGAGAACAGGTTAGTTGATGCTTTGTCTAGGAGAGCTGAATCCGAGTGCATGGCTTTGAGCATATGGTTTCATCAAGAACTAAACCAGCTGGAGGATATGGTTCAACAGGATCCTAAGCTAAAAGGCATAATATAGGACCTGTTATTGCAGCCGGATAGTCATCCCCCATTTAAGTTGGTAGGATCACGACTTCTATATAAAAACAGACTAGTATTGCCTGCCGAAGGACCACGTATACAAAAACTGATCAACGAGTTCCATTCGACTCCGATAAGAGGATATTTGGGGTTTTTCAGAACTTATAAGAGGTTGGACAATGTTGTCTATTAGAGGGGAATGAAATTCGATGTGAAGCAGTCATAATGTGTTGTGATGTGTGCCAAAAAAATAAATATTCAGCTCTGAAACCTGCCAGCTTGCCCATCCATTACCAATTCTGACTTAAGTGTGGGAAGAAGTTTCTATGGACTTTATAAGCGGACTACCTAAGGCTTTGGGAGTGGACACTATTTTCGTTATTGTGGACATGTTAACAAAATTTAGTCATTTTCTAGCTCTCAAACATCCTTACACTGCTAAAAAGGTGGCTACGATTTTCATTAGAGAAGTAGTAAGGCTTTATGGTTTCCCCAAAATAATTGTATCAGATAGGGACAAACTTTTTATGATTAGTTTTTGGCAGGAAATGTTCAAGCAATCTGGTACTACCTTGCACATGAGCTCTGGTTATCACCCACAAACGGATGTTCAAATGGAGGTTGTAAACAGGTGTTTGGAGACATATTTAAGATGTTTTGTAAGTGAACACCCTAAAGAGTGGCCTAAATGGTTGAGTTGGGCAAATTATTGGTTTAATACCACCTACAGTAGTGCGAATGGCATGACTCCATTCAAGGCGTTATATGGCAGAGAACCACCCACTCTTTTCAAGTATATTGATGAAGGATCTCTAGTAGAGGAAATTAATTAACAACTGGTGGACAGGAATTGAATCCTAGATGAACTGAAGTCTAATTTGCTGAAAGCCCAGCAGTAGATGAAGATATATGCTGATTCTAGGAGGAGACCTATGGCTTTTGAGGTGGGAGATTTGGTTTATCTAAAGCTGCAGCCTTACAGGTTCAAATCACTAGTTGTTAGGAGTAATGAGATGCTCAATCCGAGGTACTATGGCCCTTATCCAATTACAACGGCCCTTATCCAATTACAACCAAGATCGGAGAGGCAACTTACAAAGTTTAACTTCCATCCACTGCAAGGATTCACGACGTCTTCCATATGTCCCAAATTAAGAAAGCTACTATTCCAATTACACACTCTCAACCCCTGCCTTCTTTCTTAGATGAAGTTATGTAGCTAAAGGTAAAATCAGCAGCAATGACTGGATTTCAAAGAAGAATTAATGGAGAGCTGGAGGTCCTAATTAAGTGGAAAGATTTGCCATATTTTGAGACCACTTGGTTGAAGTTTGACTTCATCAACAATCAATTTCCTTCCTTCCACCTTGAGGATAAGGCGGGTTCTTTTGGGGGGGTGATATTGTTGAGACTAGGTTCCGACAACAATACAATAAGAAGAGAAAGATTACGAAGTCTAGCAATTCAAGAAATATGTGAGGGTAATTTAAAGAATTACAGAGGGGTGAGTCATATGTGTGTTAGTTAGAGAGGGGAATAAAATGTTGTTAGGGGAGAGAGAACATTCATTTGGTTATGATATACTGAAAAGTGGAGTATTGGGAGGTTTAGCTAGCCCTCAAAGTCTAGCTGCGGAATATCATCTTCACTGTTTCATCGTCTTAATCCATTTACTTTTCTATTCTCTTGTTGTTTTCCGTCCAAATCATTTGCAGGTTTCTGTTACTTTCATCAGTCTTTTGTTAAAGCAAGTGGTCTCTAACATAAATCCAACCCCAAATTCTTTCTTGTTAGCTTAATTATGCAGTAGTTGATAACCTATTTCAGGAAGTATTTGTTGAAGTTAATGAACTCTTAAATAAAACGAGTTCACAGCAGTGCACAACAAAACCTTACATGTTTTAGAAAAGAAGTATACCAGCTCTTCTTCAGCATCCAGATAGGTAATTGTCTTTGCTTGACCTGATAATACCTAAAAATTCATTAGCCTTTGAGTTGTAGTATACATCATTCTACAAGATCAATATTAAATCACGTTTGCCTTTTAACGAAGTTCTTCTAAGCGAATTCTTTCATCTGCAGCATGCTAACTCCATACTGAAGTCAGTAATGCTGCCAAAACTAACTTAAGGACACTTCTTTATCTTTTTATCTTCTATGTGCATATGTTCATGTCTATGGAATCAATTACATCTACAAAAATAAAGTCATTGAGATGTGTACGGTTTTTCAACTTAACTGTACTGCATAGCTAATAAGGACTTCTTCCTTCTGACTAGGACAAATTTCCAATGGTGAAGAAAATTTAATACATTGATCCATTAAAAATTCTCAAGATCATAATGTCTGATTTCATAGGAGGTCCTTATTATTTTCCGATGGAATGAAGTAAATCACTTTTAGATGAAAGAAACTTGTTAATGAGAAAGGAAACAAAAGCAAGTGAATCGATGTCAATAAGAAGCAAAACACTACTAATTCACCTGATCTATAACAGAAAGTATCTTGTCAGCCACAGTTGGGATGAATTTCTTATCCACCTACTGGCATCGTCAAGGTAGTTTCTATGGATCGACTCTATAACTAATGAATTGCTAGCAAGATGTAAGAGTCATGAAGAGATGTCGAGTATATCATGCTGACTATCCACTTGGGAGAAGTTTCTATAGATCGACTCTGGAACTAATGATTTGCCAGATTTTGAGACCACTTGGGAGAAGTTTGACTTCATCAACAATATAGTAAGAAGAGAAAGATTACGAAGTCCAGCAATTCAAGAAATATGTGAGGGCAATTTAGAGAATTACAGAGGGGTGAGTCATATGCGTGTTAGTTAGAGAGGGGAATAAAATGTTGTTAGGGGAGAGAGAACATTCATTTGGTTATGATATACTGAAAAGTGGAGTATTGGGAGGTTTAGCTAGCCCTCAAAGTCTAGCTGCGGAATATCATCTTCACTGTTTCATCGTCTTAATCCATTTACTTTTCTATTCTCTTGTTGTTTTCCGTCCAAATCATTTGCAGGTTTCTGTTACTTTCATCAGTCCAAATCATTTGCAGGTTTCTGTTACTTTCATCAGTCTTCTGCTACAAAAATTTTACACGTAATCATAACAGGAAGCAGAAAGTCATCAAATTTGTGAGAATACTCAGCTGCAATTTATTGGAAGTTATTCCGCGAAGCCAACAGTTAGTCTCCTTAATTTTCCCTGACACAAAGTTTGAAGCATGGAATTAGTGGTGAAGTAAATTACTTATCTACTCCAGTACACTACAGGCACATATATCCATAATGTGTATACCCTTGCAACTTGACACATGATCATGTACTGTTCCCATGACAAAACCAATGTAGCCCCCAAATCTTAGTTCTTGATTCAAATAGTAATCCTTAAAAGGTGGCCCGGACAATCACTATCCTGGGTGAATCGAAGTTTCTGAATTTTTTGTTGTTTTGAATCTTCTCCATGTCTGCTACAATGCCTGTAAAGTTTAGGGGATGGCCTGGCCCAGCCTGGCGAAAAAATTTTTGGGCAGGTCTGGCCTATGGCCTAGGCGGGCTGGATTCGGTGGCCCGTGGGCAGGCCAAAGCCAATTGGCCCGGGTGGCCCCCCAACTACTGGCAACCCGTCGGGCCTCAGTTGACTTGGTCGTTTAATATATTTTTAAATTTTTTATATATTTATTTTAAGAGAATTTGAAAATGTTGTTGTATTTTTTAAAATTCATAAATTATAAATTATAGCATAACCATTTACAGTAAAGTGTAAGACGAAATTACCTATAAATTATACACAAATATTTATATTAAATAAAAGATATAAAATACGAACCAATATATATTTATTAAAAATATGTAGCAATGATGATGTTTTCATAATTATTCCCTATAAATAAGAGAATTTAATTTTAATTTTATAATTTTATTATAACAATTAATTATAATGTAAATGTAAAAAAGTTATTATCTAAGTGCAATAAATTTATTTCAAATATTATTTTTACGTGTTTAATATATTATTATATTTATTTTTAATGATATTTTAAAAAAATACATTCATTAAGTTTATAATATAATATTTTCAATCTTTTAATGTTTTTATAAATTATGTACAAAACTTTTAATTGATGTAGTTGTTGTATTTTTAGTTATTGTTGATTTTTTTTACTTGTATAGTTGTATAAATATTATTGTCTTTTCATATTATATCTATTATTAAATAATCATTGTAAAATTTTATATTTTTTATTACACATATTAAAAGAAATTAATTAATATCATGATTAATCTTAATGCATTTAAACTTTTTTATTTTATTTTTTTATATTTACACAATATATACATTATGCATATTTGTATTTATATTATTCTTAAAATGAATTAATCACTTTATTAATCCTAATGTATCAATTCCAAAAGAATATATAAGTAATTGAGTTATACAAACAAATACGTATAGTATATTATAATGAAAATAGCTATTTTGTTATTAAAACTAGAAAACATTTTATAACTACTTTTGATATGTTTTTATAAATTATTATTTTTATTACTTTTGAAAATAGTTCTTTTATTTTTTTAAATCATTATATTCTAATTAATCTAAATTTATATTCATAATTTTTCCTCCTTTCTAAATTCTAATATTAGAAGATTCATTCTTAAGTCATTTCAATTAAAAGTTTGTTAAGAGTAATTCCCTATTGGAAACCTTGATATAAGTTTTACTTCAAATCATTATCGTCGTTAGACTGTTTTAAGCATACCATAATTCATAAAATTTATAAAATTTTCTCCTTTTTTCTTTTTAATATATATATATATATATTATGTCACAATTTAAAATTATAACAACAAATAATTATGATATAATAAAGTTATTAATTTTATCAAATATTGAATTACAAAATATTTTTATCTTTTTATTTAAACCACTTAATATTTCATTTGAATAAAACTATATGTCATTAAATGAAAGCGTAACATTACTAACTTTTTAATGTTTTAAGTAATATTTTAGGTATAACGAGCTAAATTTTAACACAATTTGTGTTAAAAGTCATTAAGTCAGGTTTAGATTGAATGGTGCTACATACATTTGGATATCATTAATGAGAAAAAATACATTTTAAAATTAAAATCCTAAGATGTATTTATTGGTATAATTAATTAGGAATTTTAATTCAATTGATTAGAAATTTGTATGAAAAGGCATTAAGTTAATAGTTATAGTTAAGAATTTCAATTTAATTAATTATGAATTTTAAATTTACTTGAATAATTTATTAATTATTGTAAGAGAGAATTGATAAAACCAAATTCAATAACTATAGAAAATTTTGTTGTACACAAATGATTATCTAAGTAATTTTACAAGAAGCGATACAATTTACAAAATTAAGTTAATATCATGCGGGATAGACTAGTGAATAGAGACTGAGAGAACATCATCTAATTGACTAATCGTACTTGTTGGTAAAATCATCAATAGTTTGGATCCAATCATCTGTATGTACAAACATTATATTTAGTAATATAATATTAAAATTAAAAAATATTTAGTAATGTAATATTAAATAAAAAGAAAATTAAAAATACCTTCATCTTCATATATTTGATCAAAATAACCTTCAATTGGTCGATTAATTTCACCTCCGCATTAATACCTGTGGCTATAGGAAAATAAAAAACACAATATTAGGTAAGATAATATAAAGATAGATAAAATAAATATATTAAAAAGAAAAGAATTTACCATCAATATCTTCATTATTTAACCAACTTTGAGCACACATAAGGGCTTCCACAGTGTGATAATGAAGTCGACCACGATGAGAAGTAATGACCTGACCACTAGTACTAAATGCAAACTCTGAAGCAACGGTTGATGATGGAATAACTAACAAGTCCCGTGCAATGGCTTGTAAGATTGGATGATTATGTCCAGACATCGTCCACCATGATAATATATCAAATGACTCACTTTCAGTTTCAGGAACATAATATGTGCAAAAATATTTATCTAACTCCATCGTATTGTAAGAAAAGGTCGAATTTGAAACTGAAGTCAGAGTTGAACTGCCTCCAACACTACTAAGATCCCGATCATGAGTTTGTTGCATTCTGACTTCATTGATACACTCAGTTTGCCTTACCTTTTTAGTACCTTAGTCTTAGTCTTTTGTATGTATTTTATTTCTATCTATAGCTTATTTATCTTGTTTTGTGTTTAAGAGAGTTATAGATACATAAAATATAAAAAGGAAATAAAAGGGTTGGAATTAACACATTTTTATGTTTTTGGTAGATTTGACCTTCGTTGCTTTGGGAATTTTTATCTCAGGATCCACAACACCAAAAGTTCTGAAATTTTGTGGGACTTGAGGCATCTCTAGACCAAGTTTCAGAATTTTATGGGCTAGAATTTGGGAGAAACGAATTTTTGAAGTCAGGCTCATGTCAACACGTTCTCAGACTCATAGCAGACCAGACCTTTACCTATTTTCAAGCCCGTTTCTCATGATCCGACCACTGGAACAGGCTGAAATGTTTTTGATATATTCTACACATCTTGGGATACAACATATCAAAAATTCATCCGTTAATCTTTCCTGAATTCAGAGAAACGAATTTTATAATTCGGCCCAGAAAACTTGTCTGCTGTCCAATCCGAGGAAGATGCTTGTCAAGCCGAAGTCCTTTCAAGCCCTTTAACCCTAGTATTTAAGCTTCTCTTAGTTTTGTATTAGCAAAATCAGTGACACACTTCTCTCTTGGGCGTTCACAGCAGCTTTTCTTTTCTTCTCTTTGGTCTTTTCTTCTCTTTGGTTCCATGTACGCAAATTATAGGCAAAGGAGTATTCTTGTTTTAATTATGCAAGGCTAAGGATTTTGTTTTGCAAGGGAGGTTAGTAGCCTTGTACCGATGTGTTCTATGAGAATTTGAATTTTATTTGTAATGTATATGCTTAGGCAAAATACGATTTTGGTTTGTTCTACATGAAACGAATCATTGTTTTATTTTTCAAAATGTGATAGCTGCAGTATTCATATTAAACAATTGAAACAAATTGCTAGTTAATTAAAATTGACTTATCGAAATTAATTAACGTATAGTGGCTAAGGTTTTCGGCAATAAAAACTTATTTTTATTGATTGGAATATGAAATCATCAAACCTAATAAATTAATTACGACTTTTCAGATTAAGGGATAGGGTTAGGAATGGACTTTTCTATGACTAACTAATCCAGAACAACAAGAATGAATATTTGCCTAAGATGAACATGATGTTATCCTTTATCTTTCAATGATTAGAACACACAATGATCTTAGGTGTAAGCTTATCTTGCAACCGCATTTATAATTGATTATTTAACTTATTTTCTTTATAACTGTCGAATCCTTATCTAATCCTTTGATTTTATTTATTTTCTTTACAAAAACTCTCTTGGCTTTCTTTTTATTAATTAGTCACATTCGAAAACAATCATCCCTTTTCATTAATTTGGCTTGATCGTAGATTAGCATAGTCATAAAATAATCTTCACTAATTAGCTGCCAATTGCATGATTTTCATGTTAGCTAGGTGTTAGAATTCTAGTTTAGTCAGGTTGCATGTTAGCAACGTAGTGTCTTATGTAGTAGTAACTGAAAATAAAAAGAAAAATCAATTCATTACTTTTCGGTAAATTAATTTGCCATGTCTAGATTAATGTGTCCTTATATCATACATTGCATGTAAGATAGATTTTTAATTTTTGCCTAACTAAATTTTTGTGTACTGGTCTTCCTATGCTAAAATTTTGCACTCTAATTTGTGTGCATTAGGATTTAAGGTAGGAAGTAGTTATAATTGTGATTTTCGATTTGATCATCATCCAAACTCACGTAGGAACACACATAGGTTAGTGGCACTTGATCTTGAGTTGGTTGGATGCTTGAATTCTTTAGATTTTCTAATAACATATAATCTGGAAGTTTGCTTGTCTTGTCTTTTTGGGTGCTGAATAGAAAATCATTTTTTGAACCATTTTTCTAGTTCCTCGTGGGATCAACCTCATACTCTGTGTTATACTACAAATTATTATTCTTGAGTTTGGGAATTAAATTTGTAGGCCTGCAACAACCTAACAATAATCATTAAACAATTGATACCATGTCAAGTTACAATTGTTCCCCAATTCTTTCCCTAATTCTTTCCTAGTTACATAATCTCTCATCCAAGCTGGCTACCTTATAATTCTACGTTCATGTGGCTCTTCACTCGAGCTAGAAGAATTCTCACCATTTAAGTCATTGGCTGCTTGCTCCTCACTATTGTTTCCATCAATTTGAGCCTCGTCTTCATTTGTTGTATCTGTTTCTTTTCCATCATCATCCCAATTCAAAACAACTCTAATAGCATCCTCATGATCTTTATTCCAATCCATACTGCTATCTTCTTCAAACACCATATCTCTGCTTATTATAATCCTTTAAGAAATTGGATTATACAACCTATATGCCTTTGACTCCTGACTGAGCCCAAGAAAAATACATTTAACACTCTTGTCATCAAGCACTATTCTCTTACAATTAAGGAACATGAACATGAGATATGCATCCAAATATTCTGAAATATCTCACTGATGGTTTGAGTCTGCTCTAAGCTTTTTCTAGAGTTTTGTTCTTTACTGCAAATGTTGGACTCTTATTGAGAACGTGAACTGCCCAATTAACAGCTTCAGGCCAGAAGGTTTTTGAAATTTTTTGTCTTGAAAGCATACTCCGAACTATATTCATAATAGTCCGATTCTTTCGCTATGCTATATCATTTTGTTGAGGGGTGTAGGGAGCTGTCAGTTGCCTTCAAATACCATTCTCACCTCAAAAATTAGTGAATTACAGTGATGTGAACTCACCCATATTTTACAACTGAAGTCATCAATAAAGCTAATTAGGTACCTTTTATTGCTTTTGGATATAAAGCTGATTAGTCTGCAAGTATCAGCATGCACCAATTCAAGAACCTGAGAGGCTCTTATTGTGGTTGCCTGTGGAAATGGATTTCTCTGTTGCTTTCTTATAAGGCAATTTGTACATACTTTTGATGAAGTATCAAGATAAGGCAGTCCTTGTACCATTCTTTTTTGTTGAAGTGTGTTCAGACCATTAAAGTTTAGATTGTCGTATTTGAAGTGCCAAAGTCAAGCTGGATCTTCGATGAAAGAGTTGAGAAAAGTTTCCTGCTTCAATTATGTAGTTGCCGATAGCTTGAGCATCTGACCAGAAGACATTGCAATCTCCAGAATTAACTATTGGGAAATCGGGTCAAGATACATCCAACTAGAAGACATTGCAATCTCCATAATTAACTGTTAGGAAATCGAGTCAAAATCTGATCTTGACTATAGCGGAATAATCACGAAACTTTTTTGTGACTTTTGATTTCCCGAAAATCAAGATCTAATTAATTCTATAAAATGATCAACATAAATTATAATAAGCAGAAAGTTAATTCGTACCTTATTTCGAAACTTAATCTTTGTCTTGTCGTATCCCTTGAACTTTCTTGAAACTGATCTGTCTCAAACATTGTAGCCACACAAGTGTTCGACCTCTAACGATATCTACAAAACAGGTTAAGAGAACTCTGTAACTCTTACAAAGAGGGTTAAGCAAGAAGTGTTAGCTCCATAGAGCTTAAGCCTATTTATAATAAGCTTTGGACATTTTAGTAATTTTAATTGAAATTAAAATCTAATTTCAATTAAAATTTAATTAGAATTACAAATAATTCTAATTAAATGTCAATTATGTCCATATAAGATTTAATATATCATATTGATCCTTATTTATTAAATATCTTATATTTAATCATAAATTTTCTGAAACTTTACAATCAAGTCCAACTTGATTAAATTAACTTTGTTCTCTTCAACTCATTTTATATGTGAGACCCATTAGATTCCCAAATATGTTGGCAATGATTATAAAATCTAATTTTAATTCATAATTAAAATTAGATAAATTAAAACTTCTTTTAACTTATCTTTAATTCTCCAATCAAACAATTTATAATTATAAATCAAGATTGACATCAAGCATATTTAGGAATGTCAAAATAGTTTTGACTAACATTTCTATGCATAATTTTTCTTTATAATTCAATCCTTTCATCATACAATGTTTTGATTAGACGTAGAGCATGAAATTAATGTCTATTCTATTTTGAGTTTAATCATATTAGTTCTCTGCCATTAGTTATCGATTCAATTAATAACATTTGTAAACTATTTACAAAGCATCATTTCACCTTGGTCAAGGATTTCTTGAATCAATACTAATCGAGAACAACGAAACATTCTTCCCAATTACTTTAGGGCAATGAATCCTATCTTTGTCATTTAACTATCTGCATATAGTTCATGTTACATCCAATAACTACAGATTAAACGACGTATGATTAAATACATCATAAGTAATATCAAAACATGACAATCCTCATACAAGATAACTTTGATGGCCTTGGGTCAAAGGATTACTTATGCAATTATCACAATGAGAATTCCATAGACATACAAGTAATGTTCTAAATAGATTTCTCATATCGGGTATGTTCAGTGAACTTGTTCTCTAACAAGCACCTACACATTTATTTAAATATCTCTATACTTTAGCCTATGAGATCGACTACTTCCTTCATAAGGAAAAATAAAACGTGTGCTAGTCTTTTTACGTTCTATTAATGTCCAATCTTAATAGAACAATGACTAGGAACATTTTAGGAATA
>JANZXV010000004.1:17122481-17141274 GCA_027576455.1 Erythroxylum roigii | reverse complement strand
TGTTGAAGTCTCAATATCTTCACCTACTGTGAAAATAAACTATTCTTGATAAGTACTCCATTGCTCCCCTTTTCCTCGGTATACTTTATGGAGAACAATACTTTCAATAAGGCAATTGTCTAGACACCGAATGAGACAGTGTATCTCTGGGAGACTTTATCAAGAAACTCCTTCGCTATATCTGTGTTCGGAAGTCCACTTTGTAGATGGTTCGGTATGGATTTCTTAATGGTCATCAGATGTAATCTGTTAGACCGATCCTAGGCTTAATAGGCTACTTTATGAACTGTCAAGCTCATGGATGTAATTGGAGATGGCTTACCCATCCATATGGCCATTTTAATCCTATCTCCATAACCTTCAAAACATCCTCCATCCAATTCTCTGTCTATTTCCTTATATTGAAACAGCAAGGGTTTCAATAGTGACATTGATTTGGTTGACTGGAAAAGTGACTTCTAGATAATAATCTTTAATTCAGCACAAATGTAGGACAACAACGATACTAAAGCCATTAATAGTATCTTTCCTGAAATCCGATCACACATATTATGAAACACCTTTGGGTTGAATACATAATATGTGCAACTAGACTTTCACACATAAAAGCGATCGGAGTACAAACCATCAACTCTCATGACACTACTACCTTTGGGCGAATAGATCACTTGAGCAACAGCCAACCTCCATCTAATGCCTTATGCACATCTCAAAATTCTATGTAAGGCCAACACCTTTGGGTAGAATAACCAAACATAAAACCAGAGACATCTCCCAACATGTAAGCCAAACAATTCAAATACTGACTTGAAAGGCCACTTTGGTGACTACATTCTCATCAGCATCTAAAAAGTCCGCAAGCACAAGGGATACATCTTTATGTCATCCTCACATCCTTTATGGGCATACCGTATGTGATAATGTAACCTCAATAAATACAAAACTCTGAATGCACAATCTCATTGTCACACACACGTGCTGAAGACATTCTCCGAAAACTTTATTTGAGATCTTCCTAAAAGAAAATCTCAGTAGAGTGACTATCGTGCGTCACCGGATACTGAACCGACCTTTTGAGACACGAGAATGTCATGCATCTCCCTTATGGCAAGTTCGTCGCATGAAAATTCACTTAAAAATGGCTTCAAAATGTCTCAATTCCTTTCCTGATTGATTATCATGCAATCCCGAACACTAAAAACGAGACCTAAGACATGAGACCCTCATGCATCTCCCTCATACGTAGTCCGAATCATGAAAATTCAATCGAAATCGGATTCATAATACCTTAATTCCTTTTTCTGGAGTTAAACCTTAATTTATTACATATGTAATAAATCCAGAAAAAAGAAAATGTTACTTTATAAATTTTCCGAACTCGAAAACTGACCCAAAACATCCCAGGGTACTTACGGGAAATCTGAAATTTTGGGGGGTTCGTTTTGCACTGTAGATGATGACGTTAGCCGCTGATGTTAGCGACTGACATCAAGCGAACCTGCGTCCACTGCGAGTGCGCCGCACGAGCATCAGGCGCGTGTGTGACATGCACCCCCACGCTCAGACGTGCGGGTACTGTGTGGTGGCACACATTGGTGACGCCACGTGTCACACCCGTGGACGAACTGGATTGGGAGCACGTGCCTGCCGTCTCACGCGCAACACGCGTCGCCCATCTGGTGGTGCGACGTGGCGTGCCCCCATGCCCAGCGGAAGAGTCAGGCACTTGCGGTGCAGCGCCCGACGGTCATCGGCGCTGGTGATGCTGGAAGAGATTTTCAGTATCTCGGGACCCCCTTTTTAAATCTTTTTGGCCCGTTTTAACCCGTTTTTCGTAGCTAACCTTATGTATACTACTTTTATGCAATTATATACGCAACAAATCTGGAAAACGAATCAAAAACAACAAAAAACCAAATGAGATAAAAACCAAAAAACCTTCGTTTCCGACAATTCGATCACGTAACCGCTCTGATACGACATGTTAGTACGTAGTGGGTTCTTTATTACGTACCCCAGGGTCCCGTGAAAGGATTAAAAATGAAGGTAAGGCGGAATACCTGGATTCGGTTCCATCTTTAATTCCAATGCTGATTCCGAGCTCCAAACGTCCCCGAATCTCCCGGGGCCTTCAATGGGAAGTGCTCACTGACTCATAGGCAAGACCTTTCTACAGTTTCCTCAGGTTCCGAGCTTCCCTAACGGGTCAGGAAACCTTATGCTCGTGAACGTTCTCTGAGTAACTATAGGAGACCTTACCTTTATATAGCTTCCATATCGGGCTTCCCCATTACAAGGCCGATATGGACCCGGTCCATACTAATCGGGACCCATTTTCTACCCGGACTTTGACCTATTAATCTAGATCCTTTATTGGGCCACTTAATTATCTTTATTAGGATCAAATGGTGTCACTTAACCGATAATTTATTTAAAAACCAAATTGCAATTAATGTTGGTCCAACTTAATGAGACATTGATAAAATTGCCCCTAAGGACAAAAATGTCTTACAAGTTGATGCCCCAACGAAATGATTGATGGGTTTTCCACCGATTCAAAAATGACTTTTTTTTATCAGTCATCGTAATCCCAACTCCAGTAGCTGCACGAGCTTGAAAGAAGGATTTGTCTTCCCTGATTTGCAAAACTTGCACTCTCTGCATTCTGCCTGATAATAGGGAATAACATGGTCACCAGGTTAAACATCTGTCACGCCTTCACCGACACTTTATACAATCCTCTATCAGAAAAAAATCAACCACATCTCCCTTTTTAGCAAATACAAAATAAATACTGAATATCTGCCATCTATGCAAGAGACAGGACAGTGCATACCCGGTAGCTTCATGGCCAAGAATACAGGGGATGAGACCCTCAGGATCCTACCATAACTTGCCACTCAAGTTTAAGCATCAGTATGGCAAAGCGCGTTAAAGAGAATCTTAACTAGAGCCTCGCCTACCTGAGGTGGAGCCACCTGTATATCCTCTATTACCAGCGGCTTGTTGGCCTCCCAAGCCACAATAGCTACTCACTAATCATTGCCCAGTCACGTAAATCATAAAAAATATATCCATCTCTACACAAAGATTTAGAAAAATAAGCATAATGTTTTTATTAAGATGTCCGATGGATAAAGTATCTCAAAACAAACATTATTTTTGGACATTGAACTACAGAGTAATATTAAAAAAGGATACGAACTCGAGTCGAAGTCATCGTTTACAGAGAACTGGAGCAACAGAAAGTCAGTGAGAACATCAGGACTATAAGTTGGAAATTATTAATTTAATAATATATATATATATATCTTGAACCCAGCCGCTTTTATATTTTTTTATATTTTTTTGCTTTTGGGTTTGTTTTTCAAAGGAAAGAAAAAACCAGTCAGGCAATAACAAAACATCCTAAAGCTAGTGCAGTAATCTGTAGTACAAAGCTCTTTGCTTGTCTCGGTGTATACGTTCCATGAAGACCGTCGGAGGGTCCTGGAGTATATGTAAGCCTGGGCTGAATAAAGCTGCGAGAGAGACCAGATTATCAGCACACTGGTTCCCTTCGCGATAAACATGCTGCAATTGCACTGCCTATGCTCGGTGAAGTAATCCACGGGTACCTGTCACCAAAAAATTATCCTCAGTCGAAACTATAGTAAAAGAGGAAAGAATATTAATTACCTCTAGGGAATTCACTTCAACAACAACTCATTTGTGTTGGACTCCGCTTTCGGAGCCCAGCATTCGGAGACATTTAACATAAACAGTACTTGTCCTCAACCATATTGAACCTGATTCGGGAAAATTGGCATAACTTTCTTCATAGATGTCAAATCAAGGTGATTCTTAGATGGTTTGAAAGAAGACTTCAAGATCTATAACTTTCATGAAGACCTTTAAGATAGATTCTGTCATCTAGACGGTCAAAATTGGAGCAGACTATAGGCCAGATGAAAGGTTAGATGAAACTAGACGAGGGGCAAGATGATTTGGAACAATTGTCATAACTTTCTCTATGGATATCGGATTAAGGCGTTCTTTGGATGGTTCGAAAGCGGACTTCACGATCTACAACGTCCATTCAGACTTTGAAGATAGATTCTATCATCTAAAGGGTCAACATTGGACTAGACAATAGGCTAGATGAAAGGTTAGACGAAACCAAACGAAGGGCCAGATGATTTGGAACAATTGTCATAACTTTCTCTAGAGATATCGTATTAATGCGTTCTTTGGATAGTTTGAAAGAGGACTTCAAGATCTACAACTTTAATGAGACCTTGAAGATAGATTCTATCATCTAGAGGGCCAAAATTGGACCAGACGATAGGCCAGACAAAAGGTTAGAACAAACCAGACGAAGGGCCAGATGATTTGGAACAATTGTCATAACTTTCTCTAGAGATATCGAATTAAGCCGTTCTTTGGATTGTTCGAAAGAGAACTTCAAGAAATACAACTTTCATGAAGATCTTGAAGATAGATTCTATCATCTAGAGGGTCAAAATTAGACCAGACGATATAAGGTGAATAGTAACCCCAAAAGAAGTTTATGAACAGTACACAAAAGATATACGTCACCACAGATGACACGTCATCACCAGACGATACACATCATCATAGACGATACGTCATCACTAGATGATACAAGTCATCATAGATAATGCATGTCATCATAGATAATACGTCATCATCAGACGATATACGTCATCATAGACGATACGTCATCACCAGAGGATATACGTCATCACCAGACGATACACGTCATCACCAGACAATACCTCAGTCTAAGATGGAATCAGTCCCTTCAAAACATCATAACTTTCTATTCCTAAGCCCAAAAATTTCATTCTATATACCATTGGAAAGATAAAAGAAAGATCTACAACTTTATAGAAGACAACTTTATCTAATTTGACCTATATTAGTCCATATTTTCCCCTGAAGTCAGAACACAATTCCTACATCTATGAAAGACTTGAATTTTGAATTGTACAACTACAAGAGACATATGCACATACACGTTGGGAACTTTTCACTTGTAACTTCTTGCTAAATCAAAAGAAGTTCATACATAACTTTAATTACATCATAACATTATAATAAGAGGATTAACACAAAAATACAAAATACATTGGATGCTTAATGTTTGACATGTTCATAAAGCTATCCAAAATGATCGAACTAACTTAATTACAAAAGTCTCTAACTATCTTGGAGTATCCAAATGCCTTGCAAGGATTGCTAATCGTCTCTTTTTCTACCTGAGGAGGGAATAGTGGGGAGAGCTACACAGCTCAGTGGCTAATACATTTATAGCAATTGGCAATTGGCCACAAACTCAAGCATATGCACACGTATACATGTATATATTTAAATCCAACAATTTAACATTTATCAATTTAGCTCAAAAATCATAACTCATAACACTCAAATGCTTCATACTTGGCAGTTCAATTATGCAATGCACGAACAATTGGCTCGAGGGTTCCATGGAAACAAAATGGAGAAACCGAAGTTTACCCTATGAACATAATGAGTCCATTTTTTTGTGCTCATATGCCATAAGCGGGCAGCTGGGAGAAGGCTCTTATCGACGTGCATGTGACGATCAGAATGGTTCCACTCTAGCCCAAATAGAAACATATAATCATACTTAAAAATCATTTTATCAAGAGCTCATACTTTTATGCTTTTACTTCTTTTTGTTTATACAAATGTTATAACCCTTTTTTTTGTTGAAGGTATAACAAATCAAGACCATCATACTTTATCAAATTCCCACAACATCAATTAAAATTTATGCATTCAACATATACACACACATAGGTAAGAATCTGCACAATCATACAAATTTATAAATACGTTACCCACCAAATAGCTTACGAAAATCCAAGTCAAGCTTGTCTTTCTCCTTACTCTTGGGTAGGATTCTCTTAGTTTCCTAAAACAACCAGGGTTCCATTCAAAACAACATTCCAATAAAATTCATAAACATTCAAAAATAAAAAATTGCAATAAACACAAATTAAGCTCAAACCTAACCTACCATAGTCTATCTAGGTTAGAAAACCCTAGACCTTCTTTATAAACCCTAAAATCAATTAGGTTCTCTTAATTCATCCTCTCCCAATACAAACCTTTCATTCTCTACACAAACCCATTCTCTCTCACTCCTTCGTCCTCAACACAACCCATTTCTTTAATAAAGCGAGAAGAAAAGATGGTTAACTTACCTTAACAAGCTTGATCTCTCTTCTTTTCTTCTTTCACCAAAACTTCTCTACTTCTCTCTCATTTTCGTTTTTCACTATTCTCTCCCTTCAATTCACGTTTTTCTCTTCTTAACAAGCAAGAAAACATATTCTTCTTCCATTTCTACCCTTAATGAGCCCAAAAAGTCCATTTTACCCTTCCTTATAAGCTTATGGTCTTTCATCCTTAAGTGTCTTGCCAAAAATACCCTTGAACATTCCTTTAATCTTAACACTTTAACTCCATTTACCCATTCAATAAATCCAACTAACTTTGACATAATAATTAACTCCAAAAATAATTAATTTATCAAAATCTAAAAAATTATTTTAAATCATGCTTAACTTAAAGAAAAGTTTCGGGATCCAACAATTCTCCCCCCTTAAAGAATTTCGTCCTCGAAATTCTTACCTGAGACATTGAAGAGGTGTGGATACTTCTCCCTCATGGCCTCCAAAGGTTCCCACGTGACCTCCTCCATAGAATGGTTCTTCCATAGAACTTTAACCAGCTTCACAGTCTTGTTTCTTAAAACTTTTTCGTTTAAATCTAAAATCTCCCCTGGTTGTTCTTCATAAGTCAAATCCTCTCTTAACTGGACTTCTAAAGGTTGAACTACGTGCAAAAGATCAGATCGATACTTCCTTAACATCGATCTGTGGAAGACATTGTGAATCTTAGACAATTCCGGTGGCAAAACTAACTTATAGGCTAAAGGCCCAATTTTGTCAATGATCTCATAAGGGCCTATGTATCTTGGACTAAGCTTTCCCTTCTTGCCAAACCTCAAAACCCGTTTCCATGGAGAAGCTCTAAGAAACACTTTGTCTCCCACTTCAAATTCCATCTCCTTTCTATGTGCATCTGTATAGCTCTTCATTATGTCTTGAGCTGCTTTAAGTCTCTGTTTCACCAATCTAATCTTATCGACTGTAACTTGCACCAATTCAAGCTAAAAGCCTTCCCTCACCTTCCTCATCCCAAAAAATAGGAGTTCTACACCTCGTACCATATAAAGCTTCATAAGGTGCCATCTGAATTCCCAAGTGATAGGAATTATTGTAAGAAAATTCGATTAAAGGTAAATGATCATCTTATGAGCCTTTAAAATCCATAACACAAGCTCTTAACAGTGCCTCCAATGTTTGTGTTGTCCTTTCTGATTGACCATCCATTTGTGGATGGAAGGCTATACTAAAGTGCAACTTGGTTCCCAAAGCCAACCTTTCCTAGAATTTAGAGGTGAACCTAGTATCTTTATCCAAAACTATAAAGCTTGGAACCCTATGAAGTCTGATTATTCATCCACATATTTCTTGGCCAAAGCATTCAAAGAATTTGTCTGCTTAATTGGTAAGAAATGTGCGGACTGGGTTAGCCTATCCACAATCACCCATATCGCGTCATGCTTCTTGCTAGTCTTTGGCAATCCTATCAAGAAATCCATCGTAATCTTTTCCCACTTCCATTCCGGAATGGGCGAAGGTTTAAGTTTTCCTGAAGGTGCTTGGTGTTCAGCCTTAACTTGCTGGAACTCTAAGAATCTCTTAGCATATTTTGCAATATCTTTCTTTATCCCTTTCCACCAGAAGTGCTCTTTCAAATATCAATACATCCTCGTACTCCCCTGGTGCATTGCATAAGGAGCATTGTGCGCCTCATCAAGAATCTCATCTTTCAGCTCTAACTTATCTGGAATACACAATCTATTGCCTATCACCTTCAATCCATCTTCCCTTACATCTATTTCATACGGTTTACCATTTTTAATATCTTCTCTAAGCTTACTCAAATACTCATCTTGTTGCTGCAACTCTTTAATCTTCTCATGCAACACTAGCCTCACTCTAAAATTAGCTAGTACACAACCAGATTCAGCTTGTCTTAATGTCACGTTAATTTAATCTAATTCCTTTAACAAAGGAAGGTATATTGTCTCCACATGTGGCATAGTGGACTTCTTACTCATTGCATCTGCTACTACATTAGCTTTCGCTGAGTGGTAGTCTATCATCAAGTCATAATCTTTCAACAGCTTTAACCACCTTCTTTCCCTCAAATTCAACTCCTTTTGGCTCATTAGATACTTAAGACTCTTGTGGTCTCCAAACACCCTGGTGGTGACTCCATATAAGTAGTGTCTCCATAACTTCAATGCAAAAATTATGGTAGGTAACTCCAAAACATGCGTAGGATAATTCATCTCATAGGGCTTTAATTGCCTAGAAGCGTAAGCAATCACTTTATCACTTTGCGTCAACACACAGTCCAATTCCTTCCTTGAGGCATCGTTATACACTATGTACCGGTCACTACCCGAAGGAAAAGTCAAAACCGGTGCAGTTGTAAGCCTATTCTTTAATTCTTCAAAACTGCTCTGGCACTCCTCTGTCTATATAAATTTTTGATTCTTTCTTGTCACTTTGGAAAGTGGAGCTACTATCATGGAAAAGCCCTCCACAAACCTTTTGTAATAACCAGCTAAACCTAAGAAACTTCTCACTTTGGCCACATTCTTAGGTGCTTCCCATTTCACAATCGCTTCTATCTTCCTCAGATTCACATGTACTCCTTGCTCTGAAATCACGTGTCTGAGAAACGTCACTTGCTCTAGCCAAAATTCAAATTTGTCGAATTTGGTATATAACTCGTTCTTCCTTAGTGTCTCCAAAGAAATTCTTAAATATTCCTCATGCTCCTTATCAATCTTAGAATAGACCAAAATATTATCAATAAAGACAATGACAAATTGTTCTAAGAAAGTCTTAAATACTTTATTCATCAAGTCCATGAAAGCTGCAGGTGCATTCGTCAACCCAAAAGGCATGACAAAAAACTCAAAGTGGCCATACTGTGTTCTGAAAGCAGTATTTGCCACATTAGACTCCTTTATCCTCAACTGATGATAACCTGATTTCAAATCTATCTTTGAAAAGACTTTTGCCCCTTGCCTGAAGGTGCTTGGTGTTCAGCCTTAACTTGCTGGAACACTAAGCATCTCTTAGCATATTTTGCAATATCTTTCTTTATCCCTTTCCACCAGAAGTGCTCTTTCAAATATCAATACATCCTCGTACTCCCCTGGTGCATTGCATAAGGAGCATTGTGCGCCTCATCAAGAATCTCATCTTTCAGCTCTAACTTATCTGGAATACACAATCTATTGCCTATCACCTTCAATCCATCTTCCCTTACATCTATTTCATACGGTTTACCATTTTTAATATCTTCTCTAAGCTTACTCAAATACTCATCTTGTTGCTGCAACTCTTTAATCTTCTCATGCAACACTAGCCTCACTCTAAAATTAGCTAGTACACAACCAGATTCAGCTTGTCTTAATGTCACGTTAATTTAATCTAATTCCTTTAACAAAGGAAGGTATATTGTCTCCACATGTGGCATAGTGGACTTCTTACTCATTGCATCTGCTACTACATTAGCTTTCGCTGAGTGGTAGTCTATCATCAAGTCATAATCTTTCAACAGCTTTAACCACCTTCTTTCCCTCAAATTCAACTCCTTTTGGCTCATTAGATACTTAAGACTCTTGTGGTCTCCAAACACCCTGGTGGTGACTCCATATAAGTAGTGTCTCCATAACTTCAATGCAAAAATTATGGTAGGTAACTCCAAAACATGCGTAGGATAATTCATCTCATAGGGCTTTAATTGCCTAGAAGCGTAAGCAATCACTTTATCACTTTGCGTCAACACACAGTCCAATTCCTTCCTTGAGGCATCGTTATACACTATGTACCAGTCACTACCCGAAGGCAAAGTCAAAACCGGTGCAGTTGTAAGCCTGTTCTTTAATTCTTCAAAACTGCTCTGGCACTCCTCTATCTATATAAATTTTTGATTCTTTCTTGTCAATTTGGAAAGTGGAGCTACTATGATGGAAAAGCCCTCCACAAACCTTCTGTAATAACCAGCTAAACCTAAGAAACTTCTCACTTTGGCCACATTCTTAGGTGCTTCCCATTTCACAACTGCTTCTATCTTCCTCAGATTCACATGTACTCCTTGCTCTGAAATCACGTGTCTAAGAAACGTCACTTCCTCTAGCCAAAATTCACATTTGTCGAATTTGATATACAACTCGTTCTTCCTTAGTGTCTCCAAAGAAATTCTTAAATATTCCTCATGCTCCTTATCATTCTTAGAATAGACCAAAATATTATCAATAAAGACAATGACAAATTGGTCTAAGAAAGGCTTAAAGACTTTATTCATCAAGTCCATGAAAGCTGCAGGTGCATTCGTCAACCCAAAAGGCATGATAAAAAACTCAAAGTGGCCATACTGTGTTCTAAAAGCAGTATTTGCCACATCAGACTCCTTTATCCTCAACTGATGATAACCTGATTTCAAATCTATCTTTGAAAAGACTTTTGCCCTTTACAACTGATCAAACAAGTCATCTATGCATGGAAGCAGATATCTATTCTTGATAGTGACATGATTGAGCTTCCTATAATCCACACACATCCTCAATCCATCTTTTTTCTTCACAAAAAGGACCGGAGCTCCTCAAGGTGAAGAGCTCGGCCTAATTTAACCTTTCTGCAACAAATATTCCAACTGCTCCTTAAGCTCTTTCAATTCCACCAGAGCCATTCTATAAGGCATAATTGAAATCGACATTGTGCCTGGAAGAAGCTCAATGAGAAATTCAATTTCCTTAGGTGGCGGTAGTCCTAGTAACTCCTTAAAAAAGACATCCGGGAATTTCATGACCACGAGTATATTTTTTAACTTTCCTCTATCTGCCCTCATGTCAACCACATAGGCCAAAAATGCCTCACATCCTTTCCTCATCATTTTCTGTGCTGTCATGGCCGAAACATCTCTAGGAGGACTTGCCTTCTTGTCCCCCATAAACACCACCTTTCTACCGTCGCCCATTTTGAACTCTACTATCTTCCATTTGCAATCCAAGTTGGCATTATACTTTCTTAAGGTGTCTATACCCAAAATCACATCTAATCCCCTCATCTTCAATGGCATCAAGTTCACCACTAATAGTTCCTTGCCAAAACATACTTCACAATCTCTATAGACTTGACTAATAATAATACACTGGCTGATTGGAGTACTCACCATCAAAGAGCATCCAATAGGCTCAAATCCCTACCATACACAATTCTACTCGATGAAACAAAAGAGTGGGTAGAGCCCAGATCAATTAAAACAACAACATCAGCATCAAATAATTTAACTATACCAGTTACAAATTCTGGAGCGGTCTCTGCATCCTCCCGTGTCATTGAAAACACTCTAGCTGGTGCTTGCCCCTTAATCTTCCTGGAGGATTTACCCTCCTAGCTGCATCAAAGCTGTCCACTTCCGTAGCAGTCTTATGCTCTACTGTCTTAGTTCTTCTTGAAGCTTGCATCTATATTCCCTCTTTTCTTGCATACTACAGACACTCTCTAGCCATGTGCCCCTTCTCTCCATATTTGAAACAAGCTCTAGTCAGCTTGTACCATTCCCCTTCATGGAACTTGCCACAATGATTACACTTAGGGACAGATGATTTGTCCCCTTCTCCCCTTCTACTACCTCCCACCGTTGAGGTTTGATGCGAAACAGTAGAAGTCCTCATAGGTCTAGGCCTGCTTGCACCACTGTTCCTCTCCTCAAACTGCACAGGGAAGGTCCTGGCACTCCTCTCAGGCATAGAAGTACCACCTCCCCTCTTGAACTGTTCTCTCCCCTTTCTCTTTTTGTTCACGACACTCTTTATATTCTCTATGTTCTCCACCATCGGTGCTGCTTTAACCAGCTGTTGAAAATCATAAAATTTCTGTACTACCACTTTCTCTATGATAGCTAGATGCAACCCCAATTCAAACCTACAACACTTATCCGCCTCACTCATCATTAACTCAGCTACATATCGACCAATTGTGTACATCGGTGCTGATATTCGCTCACCGTCGTTTCCCTCGGGTGAGATTCAGAAACTCTCTCTACTTCTGCTGAACATATACCTCAGACAGGTACTTCTTCTTAAGCATTGCTAGAAATTCCTTCCATGCGAGCACTGGCGGTCTCATCTGACTCCCCGACACACTCTCCCACTAATGCAGAGCATCTCCTTGAAGCAGGCTAGCAGCATACACAACCTTCTCATCATCCTCACAGTCCATTTGATCTAGTATCCTATCGGTCTTTCTCATCCGAGTCTCGGCTTCTTCTAGATTCGTTGTCCCATAGAAATCCACTGCCCCATACTTCCTAAGCTTATCAAACTATTTTCCCTTCTTAGTTGGGGCTGGAGTAGAAGATTGCGGCATCTGGCCTATGGCCTGAGTAAATGCTTGAAACATCCTTGGAATTAATGGGGCGGGCACTTGCTCCAGCGAAAGAGGAGACTCCCGCATCTGTGACTGATCAGGCTCACTACTAGGCCCTACAGAAGCCTCAGCATTCCCTGGGGCTACAGACTCATCGATACTCTCCTCCTTTGGTGGAGAGTCAGGTGCAATCGATCCTTGCAATACTCCTTATGTCCTTCTACGAGGTGGTCTTACTCCTTCAATGTAAACACTAATGATTAGCTTACATTTCATTTTAATCATAATTCCCACATATATGCATGTCACTTAATGCAATTTAAACAATTCACAAAGCAACACAAAATCACATAGTATAACAATTCATCCTACTATACATTCTAAGCCTAGGAAAAACCTAAACTCTGATACCAAACAATGTTGGACCCCGCCTCCGGAGCCCAACATTCGGAGACATTTAACATAAACAATACTTGTCCCCAACCATATTAAACCTGATTTGGGAAAATTGGCATAACTTTCTCCATAGATGTCGAATCAAGGTTGTTCTTAGATGGTTTGAAAGAGGACTTCAAGATCTACAACTTTCATGAAACCAAACGAAGGGCCAGACTATTTGGAACACTTGTCATAACTTTCTCTAGAGATATCAGATTAAGGAGTTCTTTGAATGGTTCAAAAGAGGACTTCATGACGTACAACTTCAATGAAGATTTTGAAGATAGATTTTATCATATAGAGGGTAAAAATTGGACTAGACGATAGGCCAGATGAAAGGTCAAATGAAACCAGACAAAGGGCCAGACGATTTGGAATACTTGTCATAACTTTCTCTAAGATATCAGATTAATGTTCTTTAGATGTTTCAAAAGAGGACTTAAAGATAGACAACATTCTTGAAGACCTTGAAGATAGATTATGTCATATAGAGGGCAAAAATTGTACTAGACAATAGGCCAGACGAAACCAGACGAAGGGCCAAACGATTTGGAACTATTGTCATAACTTTCTCTAGAGATATCAGATTAAGGCATTCTTTAGATGGTTTGAAAGAGGACTTCATGATCTACAACTTTCATGAAGACCTTGAAGATAGATTCTGTCATCTAGAGGAAAATTGGACCAGACGATACAAGGTGAACAGTAATCTAAAATAAGTTTATGAACAGTACACAGAAGATACATGTCATCACAGATGACACGTCATCACCAGACGATACACGTCATCACAGACGATACGTCATCCCCAGATGATCGACGTCATCACAGATGATACGTCATCACCAGACTATCCACGTCATCACTAGACAATCCACATCATCATAGACGCTACGTCATCACCAGACAATACCTCCGTCTAAGATGGAATCAGGCCCTTCAAAAGATCATAACTTTCTACTCCTAAGTCCAAAAATTTCATTGCATATACTGTTGGAAAGATAAAAGAAAGATCTACAATTTTCTAGAAGACAACTTTGTCTAATTCCACCTAGATTAGTTCAAATTTTCCTTTGAAGTCAAAACATAATTCTTATACCTAGGAAAGACTTGAATTTTGAATTGTACAACTACAAGAGACATATGCATATACACGTTGAGAACTTTTCACTTCTAACTCCTTGCTAAATCAAAAGAAGTTCATACATAACTTTAATTACATCATAACATTATAATCAGAGGATTAACACAAAAATGCAGAATACGTTGGATGCTCAATGTTTGACATACTTATAAAGCTATCCAAGATGATCGAACTAACTTAGTTACAAAAGTCTCTAACTATCTTGGAGTATCCGAATGCCTTGCAAGGATTGCTAATCGTCTCTTTCTGCACCTAAGGAGGGAATAGTAGGGTGAGCTACACATCTCAGTGGCTAATACATTTATAGCCATTGGTAATTGGCCACAAACTCAAGCATATGCACATGTATATATGTATATATATAAATCCAATAATTTATCATTTATCAATTTAGCTCAAAACTCATAACACATAACACTCAAATGCTTCATACTTGGCAGTTGAATTATGAAATGCACAAACAATTGGCTCGAGGGTTCCACGAAAATAGAATGGAGAAACCAAAGTTTGCGCTATGAACAGAATGAGTCCATTTTTCGGAGCTCATATGTCACAAGCGGGTAGTCGGGAGAAGGCTCTTGTCGACGTGCACGTGACGAATAGAATAATTCCACTCTCACCCAAACAGAAGCACATAATCATGCTCAAAAATCATTTTATCAAGAGCTCATACTTTCATACTTTCACTTCTTTTTGTTTATACAAATGTTATAACCCCCTTTTTTTTGTTTAAGGTATAACAAATCAAGATCATCATACTTTATCAAATTCCCACAACATTAATTAAAATTTAAGCATTCAACATATACACAAACATAGGCAAGAATTTGCTCAATCACACAAAACTATAAATACATTACGCACCAAGTAGCTTGCGAAAATCCAAGTCAAACTTGTCTTTCTCCTTGCACTTGGGTAGGATTCTCTTGGTTTCCTAAAACAACCAAGGTTCCATTCAAAACAAAATTTCAATAAAGTTCATAAACATTCAAAAATCACAAAAATTGCAATAAACACAAATTAAGCTCAAACCTAACCTACCCATAGTCCTTTAGGTTAGAAAACTCTAGACCTACTTTAGAAACCCTAAAATCAATTGGATTCTCTTAATTCATCTTCTCCTAACACAAACCTTTCATTCTCTATACAAACCCCTTCTCTCTCACTCCTTCATCCTCAACATAACCCATTTCTTTAATAAAGTGAGAAGAAAAGATGGTTAACTTACCTTAATAAGCTTGATCTCTCTTCTTTTCTTCTTTCACCGAAACTTCTCTTCTTCTCTCTTGTTTTCGTTTTTCACTCTTCTCTCCCTTCAATTCACGTTTTCTCTTCTTAACAAGCAAGACAACATATTCTTCTTCCATTTCTACCCTTAATGAGCCCAAAAAGTCCATTTTCTCCTTCCTTATAAGCTTATGGTCTTTCATCCTTAAGTGTCTTGCCAAAAATACCCTTGAACATTCCTTTAATCTTAACAATTTAACTCCACTTACCCATTCAATAAATCCTACTATCTTTGACATAATAATTGACTCCAAAAATAATTAATCAACCAAAATCTCAAAAATTATTTTTATGTCATGCTTAACTTAAAGAAAAGTTTCGGGATCCAATAGTAAGTCCTGAGTGGACTCCTTAAAGTTCGGCAGTTAATGGCGAGCTCCTTCCAATGTGTTGGGTAAAACCACCATACCACTGACCATGCAATCCCTAATCAAACCACCAGTAGTAGCTATGTTTGTCCCTTGTTTAACCACGCCATCTGTATTTAACTTGATCCAGTCCTTCATCGGTTTGGTCCACCCAACAAAAGTACCCACTGGTAATCCCTAAGCCCGAAACACACAGCTTTCCATAGCCCTTGCCCTGATTATCCAATTTACGTACTCCATAACGACTCTAGTACTGTCTTCCGGCCATACAAAGTCAACTTCAAAAAGGCTTCTGTTTCATCATTGCCATAGAAACCAGCAGGCTACGCCATAGATTGTAACGCATTCAACCTGATTCACTTGTGAATGCTTTATAAGGTTAGATTTCACCCACAGCTCCTCATCTTGTTGAAAAAAATCCGTATTAACTACTTCCGGTGGAAATTTACACCAGAAGGCTTTTACTCGCGGACAATCCCGTATGACGTGGAAAGTTGTCTCTTCGTACCCACAGAAGTGACAACTGCTATCCATTGTGAGATGGCGATCCACTCTCTGTTGCCTTCTATTAAGTCATATGCGAGCGCCATTGTGAACCTCCCGTGATTTGTTTGTCCCATGTCATAGTATCTTTAACTGTGTTGTCTACATTAGGATGTAGCACTGCAATATCCATACAGATTGTGACAGGGAGATACTGTTGAAACAAATTCCACTGCCAGGTGCCAGCTTCATTCATTAAATCCGCAACTGTAGTGTAAAGAGTGCTCACAGGTATTTGAGAGGTTACCACAGAAATTAGTCGTCCCCAATCATTCACCCAATTATCCAACCAAAAGATGATACACCTCCCATTACCTAGCTTCCATTTTATACCTTGGCGTACAAACTTCCAAGTTGCAGAGATGCCTTTCCAAACAACCGAAGCCCCTTTCCTATCTAGTGAGTGAGGGATGGGAGAAAGATCTAGTCGATATTTAGCCTTTAGAATCCTGAGCCATAAAGTTGTGGGTTGACTAATCAAGGCCCAGCCTAGCTTAGTCAATAAAGCGTCATTGGAAGAATGAATATGTTTAAGGCCTAGGCCCCCAACTTTTTTGGGCTGACACACTACATCTGATTGAACCCAAGTTTTCTATATTATGTGGTGACAATTTCATGGTTTTTGTTATATTTTTCGGCTCTTATTATCGGATATTGTGCTTAATTTAGTTTATGAGTGCTTGCTTTGAATTAATGTAGTTTGAAGGTAAAATTGTCACCAATAGTTAGTAATTGCACTCAATTGATTTTTAGGACAATTGATACTGCAAAATACTATTTTTCATTATATGACATTCAAGAAGTAGAGCCAAAGAGTGAAGACCAATAACACAAGTCAACGAGGAAACAGGCAATGTTCGCTGCGGCGAAATCAGAAAATCTTTGAAGAAATCTTTCGGGAAAAGTTCGTCGTGGCGAGGATAATGTTTTCGCCATGGTGAAATTAGCAGATTATTGAAGAAATCTTTTAGGAAAAGTTCGTTGTGGCGAACCTTCGAAGACCCCGAACCATTTTCTTAAGTTTTACCTATTGTGCAAACCCAACCCGACAACCCGTTTTGAAAAGAAACCTGTTTTGGGATAAGTTGGAGGGAGCCGAAATTAGGATGACCTATCAGCGCTTTCTCTCATCTCTCATCTCTCTCCCATTTTTTTGCGTTTTCATCGTCGACTTCCACTATAAGTAGCTTAGATTCTTTCCTAGTTGTGAGGCTTCCGGTTGCAATGCGTGGCTGGGCATTTTCCTTCCTCTTACAGATGTAGCAATGGCTGGAGTTCCATGAGCTTAAGGGGGGAGTAGTTAATCTATGTTCAGCTATGAGTTTATAAATTTTTAGGTTTAGGATTTGTGATTTGTAGTTGAACATACTTGATTATAGCTAAATCAAATGATAGATATTCATTATGTAGTTGGATTGGTTAATGTATAACTTTGAGCTTAAATATATGAAGTCTCATGTATGTCTACTTGTGATCTTGTTGATTCTCTATTATCTTGCATGGTTGTGTTTGATATTGAGTTCATGCTAGATTTCATTTTACCCATTCCATTGGCAAATCCTACCACACACACTAAGAGCGCTTAACGGGATCTTGAGAAATGGAGTCCTATTGATCAAGATCTTGGACTTAAAGAGTCTTTTAAGGTTTTCATTTTTAAGCTTAGTGATTTCTACTCCATAAAAATCAACTTCGAACTATGATGGACAAAGTTCATTTTCAAGAGGATTTTATCACTTGTATACTCACTTGTTTTAATCCTTCCGTTTTTTATTCTCAAAAATCCAAAAATACAATTTACATACTTTTAACATTTCATTTTAGTTCAATTAATGGTTTCAAAGATCAAACCCCCTTTTTCCCCAATTAGTTTGCATAGCATGACATATAGGTTAACTTAGGTCCATTAATTTAGGTTCCAATTAAGTGAAACGACCCAAGGTTGCACCCTATATTGCAATCCTCAGATTACTTTTGATTTGACCTCCAAAGGTAAGAACAAAGGTCTGAATCAAATGGCACCGTTGCCGGGGAACCAAGATATTGGTTCTCTAGGTTAACTTTTGACATTTTTCTGCTAAGTGAGGTTAAGAGCCTTTTCTTTTTGATTGCATTCTAGATATTTTAGCTTCATATTTGTCAATAGTATAGGATTTCATTTTTTTTTGTTCACATAACATCAAAATTTTGAAAATACAAACAAAAGGATACTAAACTTTCTACACTTTTCATGCTTAGCATTTTTGCACCCACATAGTTTCGTAACATAGGTGAATTGAATTAAAGTTAAGGTGATAAGTTGCATAAGGGGTATTGTGGGAAGATCACTTAAGTTGTAAAGTCTTAAGGCTTTGAAGGAAGGGTAAGTTGGACATTTTAGCTTCATTAATGGTATAAAAGGAAGAAGAAAGGAGTGTCTTACATTTAGAAGAGGCAAAAACGTGAATGAGAAAGAGGAG
>JANZXV010000004.1:17063074-17080981 GCA_027576455.1 Erythroxylum roigii | reverse complement strand
CCTTGCACGTTGTAGACTTCTTCTAACCGTCCACCATTCATTTAAAAACTTGATGAAATGACGGAAGTACCCTTGAAATTACAAAGTGCGATTGCGAGGGTCCTGGCCAAAAATCTCGAGTGCGATCGCACCAGACACCTCTTTCCTTGTTTCTTTAACCAACTTTTCGCATCTTGCTCCCCTGTCCCTTCACACTTAACAAAACATCAAAGTTTCCCAAAAACTAAACTAAACTACTAAACCAAGAACTAAAAATACCAAAAACATATCTAAAAACATTAACACTCAACAACTAAATAAACTCGCATCAAGAACACATGTATAGACACGATGGTGTACCATCAACATGGCCTCCTTACTTCTCAACACGGGCATGTTCCCAACTAACATATGGCATGTTCCTAACCAGCTTGGTTATGTTCTACAGGAAATATTCAACATGCCTCCAAACTCTCTTCCGTAATCATGTACATTGTCCTACACTCTATAACTCATTCAAAACAACTCCAAATTGCTCCAAACTTGTTTGAATTTGTTCCTTTGCCCAAGTGAGTTAATTAGAACTAAAAACAAAATACAAATAACTTAAGTACCAAAATCAATTAAAAAGAATCCTTGGATAAACAAGAAAAATACATTAAAATATGGGACTAAAAATTTGACTAAATCACTACCTATTAGGTTTTGACGTGGTTAATAGCTCACAAAATAGACCAATAAGTTGAATTTAAGTTCCACCATAAATGTAAGAAGTTGAAACTACATAGCTTATCTTTTACTAATGGTCTATTGCTTTTTTATCTAGCTTAGCTTGCTTCGGGGAGAACGTCAATAAGCTGCCTAGATTCTTTTAGTATGATGTCGAACTTATCTATCAATAGTGCTAAGAATAGTATATATGTTTCATTCGATGCTTAAACATTAACCAACATCCTCACAAATATCTTTGGTCTCAATCATCAGGCACTTTCTTTAAAATACTTTGGGATACATATGTATGACAAAAGAATCAACAACTCAAATTATAAGCCTCTCTTTGATTCAGTTAGGAATTAGCATTGGGATACTAATTTCCTTTCTTATGTTGGTATATTGCAGCTTATCAAATCAGTTATAATTAATCTCCATAGATATTAGATGTGTCACTTATATATGGCTCAAAAGAACATCAAGTATATAGATAAAATCCTAAAGAATTTCATATGGTCAGGAAACCCTACGAATGCTCATGGAGCTAAGGTAAAGATGAAATGAGGTTTGTTCTTCGGAATATGGGTATTACTCCATCATATACACTAATAAGATGCTTATGGAAAAGAGGATTTGAAAGCTTTTGCGGACAAAGAATCCATTTAGGTTAGATAGGTACACATATATCATAAAGGAACATAGTTTCGAGAGTATCAAGCCTAATAAGAGCAACTCTTTGACTCTCAATAAGATCTTAAAATTAAGGGGCACAGTACATCAGCATGTGAAAACCATTGTTAGGAATGGAAATAACACTTACTTCTAGTTTGATGGATGGAACGAGTCAAGACCTTTGTACACCATTTAAGAGTAAGAGTAAAGGCTTTTAATCCCCAAAGTCAAAGTAAACTCCATTATTGTTAATTCAATTTACATAATTGAGCATGTGCCAAACTATAATCCCGATGTTGAAGTTAAGGCCAAAGTAATTTGGACGGCTCATAATTTCAAGAAATTCACCAATAAATCTTATTGAAATCCAGATGGAGCTAGTGTCGTTTCATGGCAATTCATTCTCCAGCTCGCAGAACAAGCTTGATAGGAGTAACAAGAAACAATTTGTATGTAAAGATGATCTTATTCGCCTATAATTACTTGAAAAGTCTTTCTAGTTCTAGATACTGTCCTTGTGTACGACTCGATGATATGCTTTAAGCTGGTCTGATTTTTTGCAACGGGCAAAACAAATACACTTCACTTAGAAGACTAAGACCTTCAAATTATCCCAACTCATGGTATCCGAGTTCATATGAGCATTTGTTTAGGTGATATTTTAGTGTGAATCAATATATATATATATAAATTTTTATCATTTAGCTTGCTGAAATCTGGCGAGTTTGTATTCTTTTCTGAGTTTAATACATTTTCCTTCACTCTCAAAAAACATCCTTGATCAGCTCAAACAGCACAGTTTGTAATTTCAGCAGTCAATCATTAAGATAAACGCTGCCATGTTTCAGAAACATGAGGCATCTAAAATGGAAAAGGGGAAAGACCAAGCCTATATAAGATTAGTGACAAAAATTAGTCTTCAAATTCTCTCAACATATCGTATGCGAGCCTCGTATACACCAATGTCAAAATCAAACGACCTTTCGGGATGCCTTTCCAATGTCATACCCCTGGGACCAACCCCCTGCAAAGCAGGATATCTAAGAACGCCACAAGGGCTTATGTTGGGTTATCATAAATCACAGGGATCAATTTTGAACCCCACAAATTCCATGTAGCTGATATTACAGTCCAATTGTTAGATGATACAAAAAGAATCTAGTAACAGCAAAAGACAAAAATAAGTAATCTATGTTCTATGAAGGATTATAGACAAAAGTGGTGCACTTAATTAAGATGGCATTAATTTAGTCCAGGGAGAAGCATACCACAAACAGCAAAACTTTTAAAACTTACTATAAATCAAAAGCATACCACAAATACCTACTTAAACTAGATTCTAGAAAACTAGCAGCCAGAAGTCAGAAACCATCAGCCATATTAAAACCAAATGATGAAAACAAATACAAGTCAAAACGGAACATCTCATTTGCATATCCAAAACAACCATAAGAAGAAGAAATAGCATCATACCAAGTACCAAAATTCAATCCTCCTCCATAGGTACATCTGGAATATCAAATCTGTCTTCCTCGATAGTTTTATGGATCACAGAAATAGGAGATGGTAACGGCAGTCAAGGAATTATCATTTCAATACTATGCAACTTTGAGGAAAGCAAGAGGAAACTATTAGAAAAATTAAAGCAGACAGCAAAATCAGCCAGTCAAGTAACCCCGAGACACATTTAACATCACAAGAAAGATTGCAAAGTCAGCTTAAACACATTTAACAACACATTTATTATCCAACCTCAAATATAAATAATATGAAAATTAGGTTGCCTCACTACACAAACTCGATATCCAGGAAACAAAGAAACAGATTGTCAGTAAAGAGAACTAACAAAAACAATTAAGACACAATGTTGAACTTTCACCTTTGATTTTCAATTTTCTCACAATATTACAAGGTAGGACCTGCTCCTCGAAAATAAACATGACTCTTTACTTCTCATCTACATTTGCAGTGATAAATCTAATAAGGTTATCTATCCTACACATACTTTTGAAAATCACTTAACATATAGTAGCACATAAAACATCTGCTGCTTCGTGTCTCCGTTTTAGGGACCTTTTACCAAAAAGAAGAGAAAAGGGCAAATCTTCACAGGAGTATATTAACTCTACCCTAGGCCTGAAACATATTGTCCATGCTGACATTGTAGAACATAACACCAGGGTGGAAGGCATTATCAAAAACTAAACAAAGGTTTTAATCTATATCGAAGAGTGCAACTGATGGCAATCATTTACCTTTTTGGACACTACTAGTTGTACTATAATGTAGCATGCAATTACAAACTGCAACACAATTAAAGTCCAAAATAAACTTGGATATGGGACCATCAACGGCACAAAATGTGAAGCCTAAAAGATCAAGTAAGGACACAACTCTTGTAAGCAAGCAAAAACAACTTGATAAATAAGTACACCAGAAGAAAAAGGGGAAAGCAAAAAGAGGCATAAAATTATAAGCTTCATGAAAGGATATTTATTAATGTTGAATCTGCCTTTTCTCCACGATTCTGACTATTATCCAGCTCTCTAATAATTTCAGGAGTTACCTACAACCCCCACAAGATAAATGTTAAGCTTCTCCATAATTCCAGCTATTTGAATATATATCAAGTAAAAAAAAATCAAACAGATATCGCAAGACTGTTTATCATACTTTTTTATGCTCCATCTTTGACAATAGAATTCTAAGGTTATTTTTGTCTTCCTTCCTCAGTTCATTCTTATACCTGACAATTTCATGCATCAGTTGTATCAGTAAGACCAAAGCAAATTTTGGGTTCAGCTACTTGTACTTGTCTCGAATGGCATCACAAGCAAAAAATACAAGCAAAAGTTTAACAAGCAGTAATGCCTCATGAAGCTGCTGCTGTTGTCAAAAAATAAGAAGCACTCAGTTTGAAGAAAGCTTCAAAAGGAAGAAAGGGGATCAGCCAAAAAAGGTGGAGAATATATGATAAAACATACCAAACTGCTGTCCAATGCATGTGTTCAAGATGCAGAAATAAAAAATGAAATCAACTTGATCCAAGAGAAGGTTCACTTAATCAACTTAGCAATAATATTTGTGAATTTGAATCAATTAATAAAGCACATAAAAGTTTCCTTTTGTTAATACAAGTTTATACACTTCCACATATCCCTTAACAAGACAACATTCACGTCAGCATACTCTGCATTGTCAAACACCCTCCCGTAAGTGTATCTTATTCTATTCCCAGTCATTGTACACCGTTCAGTGCGTGAGGCATGAGAAAACAGAGGGGAGGAACAGAAGGTATATGGACAGAGAAATAAGGAATTTTTCATGTTACTTAGCATAACAAATATATCTCAAATTCAATTCCCGTCCACACATATAAATGAAATTCTTTTCTAAATTTCCTAAAATATGAACTGGTTTATGGTAAAGTAAAGTCACTGACAGCTAGTAACTTGTATTAATTAGAAGTCATATCATCCACATAAGATTGTGACCCCAAGTTTGCCTCCACTCCCAATTTCCAGTCTTTTTATCTCATTGTCAAGCACTGCTCTACTAGCTCAAAATGTAATTATTGCAAATAGAAAGCGAGGGAAATACCTCTGCACAAATACCAGCAGTGAAAGATGCCATATTACAGGCATGCTTCTTGTTTCTCCAATGAACTTCATAAAATGAGCAACAAGTGCATCAACAACGCGATATGGCAAGGCATATTTCTTTTCTAGGAGGAGCTCGATAAAAAAACTGCAATGGATTATCAGAACTATTGAAGGCCATTTTTTCAAAAACCATGCACCTTATATGAAGACAAATTCCATAATAACATATGAACTTGACAACTAAGATGACAACAATCTTAACTATGCAACCTTTAAAGGATACTTTGTTGTATTACACATAATTAAAGGTGTGGGAATCATGCTTGCTTTAGGGCATGCAAGCCATCATGTCAAAGTTAGTGTTATCAAATTCCATCTTGTCCATGATAGACACGTATCTTCTATCAGTTGTGAAATTACTGGTTACTAGAAATGACTTGCATCACATCAACCTGCTCCACCAGCCTGGGGAAATCAAATGATAATCTCACTGATTGCATGTGTCCACTCCATGGTTTTAAGAATGCACTACTCTGGGAAACTATTCCTTACTTTACATGGCTCAGACATAAAATTAATTTCTCTATGCGCCATATGTATCAAAAAACATGGTAAATAAATCTCACTTTCCAGTCAGTAATTACAAGTTAAGCAGCATTAACTACAAGATGACATGCTCATTTTTTTTCCTAATTAGTAACTAAGCTTCATTGCTTATTCATCCAACAACCGAAGTGAATGCACTAGCCTGACAAGCTATTCCTTACTTCCAATAGGAACAGACATATCTTTCATTTCTCTATGTTCCAATATATCTATCAAGTAACATGCTCCAGACCACGTTAAGCAGCAATAACGCCAGATGACAGGTTCATTTTTTTTCTAATCTGCAATTAAGACTTTATTGCTCATTAATCCGACAACCCAAGTGAATCTCAAAAGAAACTGAAAAGATCACTTCCAAAAAGGTTACCAGATCACTAAATGCCATCATTCCGAAAAAGGTTACCTTTGCCACTTTGGTATTGAAGGTTTCTTTTCTCAAAAATTACTCAAGGCACCAACAGAAAACAGATGCAATATGACCTAGGATAAAAATACTAATTGCAAATCCAATGATGCCAACATGATCAGTTTATCCCCAACTTCAATATTTCAACAAGATATCATGATACAATAAACTCAGTTCAAAAGTAGGAAAGAAAACCAAATTAAGCAATAGTAATAACCTTCTTTTCTTATTTTAGCCAAGATCTTGTTGATTCATGCAATGATCAAACTGTTCCAAATAAATGATGGAAAATCTCCACAAATTTCTAGCCAGGGACTCAAATTCAAAATTACAATAGAGTTTAGAAAGATTAAGGAAAGCCCAGCTAACATTTGACATATGCAAGCCCATCATCAAATTTGTAAGGATAAACAGTAAATCTTCCCCGTGTTATAATTCAAGTTTCAATATTTTTTCTTTTTTTCTTTTTAGATATGTACAGATATTTTTACCTTGTAGTACCACGATATTCCATCTCTGCAAGCTTCAATAGTGCGACACTGCAGTTCAATTTCAATATTTGAGTTTGTCAGACTTCATTTGTATGTCTAAATAATTGGGCATAATGGACCAGTAAACCTAACGATCAAAAGCACAATTTCACCATTGATGCATTTAAAAACATTCTGTAACTTTGATGCGCAAGTGCTTCCTACGTGGCTAGACATCAATTTGATGCATTAACGGCAACAACAACTTTTGTCTCAAAAAATGCAGTTTCTGCTCTATATCGTTGATAAGAAGTCACAAATCAAGCATGTTACAGTCATTTGCCTAAGGTGAGAATCAAGGAAACACCAAAAGCAAATCGAGGCTAATCTACCAAATCAAATCTCTTGTTAATTCAAACAGAACTCAACTTCAGTTAATTTTTTGAGCCCAGTCTCTATTAGTACAACAAAGTCTTTTCCAAACAACTCTTGACTTTTATCAAGGTTTTATATGCAACCACCAATGCTCCAAAACCTAAATTCAAAAGGCTAGATTTTGAAAGCACAGAAATTCCATAATTTTCAGCTAGATTTGAAGACGAATATCCTCAGGTTTCTAACACAGCTTTTCTCTTATCAGTTTCAGACATCAATTTTCTTAATAAATCAGAATAATTATACAAAGTATCAAACTGCAATTCACTGCAAAATTCAGGCCTCATTTTGTTTTTAAAACCCATAATATAGATCTGTAATTTTTTTTACAACCCGATCGCAATGACATGAAAAGAAACAACAACAGTGGCACATAAAAATTATCAAGTTGGGTAACTAGATTTTTATGCTCAAGGATGTTACGCAAATTGAGGTTTTTTAGGATACCTTGAATGAAGCATAGGAATGGAGACCTTTCGCATGATACTCCCAAGAATGAAAGCTTCTTTAAGAGAGCACATCCCTGACTACAATTAAGGCAAATAATAAAATCAATAAATAAATATAAAGTTCAAATCTCAGAGAAATATCAGTGCAAAAGCAAAAGTAAACACCATAAATTTTAAGTCAAGATATACTTTTTTCATTAATAAATATAGGTATTCATTCAACAAAAATGATATGATTCCATACATAGTTTTATCACCATACAACCCTCTTATAGATGTTTTGTCATTGAGTGAGTTGCAATGTTGGTTGGAGTTAGGATTCTAGCCAACTATTTCTTTCTCCTTATTAACATCAAAACAGATCAGATCATCACAGGATTTTTCCAAACCCTAATTTCTATTCTGAATATTCAATATTCAAAATCATATTTCTTCTTTCCACGTAATCCAACTATATCCTCTGACCATCTTACATCAGAATATCTAATACTAGTACCAGCTCATGATTAATAGGTCAAGTATTACAGCCCATGTTATATAAAAGAGTAGTATAGCAGCTTGCATTAACATATGGGCTTCATTTGTAATCAATAATTTGGTGTAACGAAAGTTCCTATAATGAGAAGTTCTAAGTAAACAGAGAATAAAATACATATGAGCAGTTCATGTTCATATATACCTTACACAAGGGAAATAGAATTCCCTTGTTAAATGCAGCAGGTTTGTAAAGAGATTTCTTAACAGCTTGATAGAGAGCAAAATGGAGTCTCTTATTCTTCTTAATATCATCCCTGATTCGGGGAAGTAAAACAAGTCTATAGAACCGCTCTGCCTTTTTACCACCAAAATTGGAAGCAAAGATCCTTGTTGCCTGATACACGGCATTCGGCGACCAATTCTCAGGTTCTGTCAAGTACAAGACATCCTCCCAAAGTTGCATAGAAGGGATGTGTTTGAAAGCTTTGGGCATTTTTCCAGCAGTATAGTTACTCAGAAACTTGCCAACACTGTAAGTTATATGAGAAATGAAATTGAAAGTAGACTCGTCATTGTCAAGAACATCTTTCAGCTATTACCTTCCTAAAAGAAATTGCAAACTTATTTTACAGAGTATAAATTAGAAGACTTTTCAGTGACAGATTCCACACGGCTTACCCCTTATACACATCTATGATAGACTGATCCAATTTAGGCAGAGGTCGAGAATCTGAAAATTTTTAAAACAAAAAACATGTTTAACCTGAAACAGTTCGGTATATAAATTTAGTCGCAACCGAAATCCAGGGACTTCATAGATTAAAAAAGAAGAAAAGCAAATATGATTGATGAGTCATAAACCTGAAGAAACATTAGCATCTTGGTTTTTTATTTTTTCAATAATAATGTCTGTAAGTGTGCGCAGAGGACGCGCATCCTTGGAAAAGAATGCCTCCAAAATTTTTTCATCTTCTTCATTAATCACCTCCTAAACACGCAACAAGAGAATAACATTTACATAAAAACAAAAAGAAAACACTTGAAAACGTGTGGAAGTATACTCACTTCGTAACCACCATTATCAAAACTTTGAACATCGGAGAATCCTGGAAAATCATCGATGTTCTCCTCTTCAGCGACTTCCTCACTCTGGAACGTTGAAAAGGCATTGTACTGGTCGTTGCTTTTGCTCAATTCCGACTCCTCTTCAATCTCCCTTTGTTGAATCAACGCTTCCTTCAAGATCTTTGAGCTCATACCCGACGATATGAACTGCCAGAGAAAGAAAGAAAATCAAAAATAGATGAGAACTAAAGATTAACTGAAGTTCTGTAATAGTCTGCTACTATACCTTTTCTTGTTTCTGTTGGTGATAGGGTGCTTTGGATCTTTTATTCGTTGACGGGACAGAGCTTGCGTCATCAACATCATCGACGGGGAGGAACGGCTGTGGATTTTGGTGTCGTTCTCGTCTCTTTCCCATCTTGATTCGGCGGCGGCAGTGGAACGGTGGAGTGTGCTTTAAACGCCTACTGACTCTGCTTTCCAACGGAAAAACCTAGGATGGCCGCCCCCAGCTTAAAACCCTCGCTAGCTCTACTTTCCAAAGTTCGATTTCGTTTACTTCATGTTCAACTGTATTTTTACCAATAATTAAAATTTTCCAGTATTTTTACCGATAATTAAAAATACCCAACTATTTCAATTCACTCTATTTATTTTAATAATTATTAATTAACTATTAATTTTTATAAATTAATAATTTGAATGAAAATAAATCAATTAATTTTATTTAACAATCCTTTTAATTAAAAATTAAATTTTTTAATAAAATAATTTTTTATTATATTTTAAATTATTTAATTTTGTTCACTATTTAATCAATTTTATTACTATCTAATATCGATTAAACATTTTAAATCTTTAAACTTCTTATTTTATCAGCCTAACTTCTTATTCAACTTTTAAAACATTAACTTTTACTTTATAAAATATAACATATTGCATTTATATGAATTTTAAAAATATGCTACACATGTCTAGAAAAATATAAAATTGTCTACAAATTCTTTTCAAATTATTTAAAATTTATGAAAATAATCTTCAATGGTGCATAATTTAAACTAAACAATTAAAAATAGGCAATTTGTATGCTTTTAAAGTAGTATTGGTTAGTGATACGGAGAACTTTAACATTTATATAAAAATGTAATTACATTTCTTAGATTTTGATATTTATAAAATAATTCTTAATATCAAAGTTCACTCCTAAAATAATCTTTCTAGACAAAGTTTAATATATTATTATTAATTTTTATAAAATAGAAAAAATAATTTATTTATATTATATAAAATTAATTCGTAATAACAATTAAACATATTATCAAAGTTGCGAACATCGTACTGGACTTAGTACCAGATTAGGTTTTGGTATGGCACTGTGACTGGTACCGCTTCGGGTATTTTTTAAATTTATAAAATAGTCCCTAAAATTTTTTAAAATTTGCAAAATAGTCTATTAGTATATTGTACAGTTGTACTATATACTTTACAAGTTTACATCAACCATGTTTCCAAAAATCATAATAATAAATAATAATCATAATTAATATGAAATAATATTAATTTTAAAATATTTCACATATAAATAATAACCACAATTAATATGAAAAAAAGGCAATCATCATTATACAAATATAAAATTAAAAATAATGCAAAGTATTTAAAATATTACAATAATATAATTTCATCATTTTAATAAACAATAATTACATTAAAACATTCAATAAAAAGAACAATAAATATCCTTTGTTAAGTCAAAATGACTTTACGCGATTAATAATTTTGATGACAAACAAATGAAAAGCAGACGGAGAATAGCTAACTAAAAAGCAGACAGGAGCAAATACAGACGCAAAAAAGCAGACGGAAGATATCGCAAGAAAGAAGACAGAAGATAGCTAAGTAAAGAAAAGCAGACGAAAGCTTAGTAAAAATACAGACGCAACAAAAAGCAGACGGAAGCTTAGCAGAAAGCAGACGAAAACTTAGTAAAAAAGCAGACGCAACAAAAAGCAGATGGAAGCTTAGCAGAAAGCAGACGAAAGCTTAGTAAAAAAGCAGACGCAACAAAAAGCAAACGGAAGCTTAGCAGAAAGCAGACGAAAGCTTAGTAAAAAAGCAGACGCAACAAAAAGCAGACGAAAGCTTAGTAGAAAGCAGACAAAAGCAGAATGTAGACGGAAGTATCAGTCTGAGTTAGTTACAGAACTCAACTAGATAACCGTTTCTTTAAAGATTCAAGAAGCAGTTGGAGACGAAGGCTATAAATAAGAAGTCGAAGTCGAAGACTACATAGTGATACATAGCGAAAATTGAACTGAAAAAGCTAAAGAGATTATTGTACGATCATTGCTAGAGCAATATTTTTCTGTAACAAGCTCTATACACTATTCAAGTTTGAAAGTGCTACAGATAGCCTGAAGAGGCTAAGCGTAAAAGAATACTGATTGTAAAGAGACCTGAAGAGGCTCAGCGAAAAGAATACTTGTAAAAGTTTGAGAGTTAGTGAAATCTCAGAAGATTATCTGAGGACTGGACGTAGCCCACGGTTTGGGGTGAACCAGTATAAAAATTACTGTGTCAAGATCTCTCAACTATCTCTATTTCATTACTGTGATTTTTGATATTTCTAATACGCAAGGTTTTAGAAAAACGTTTACAAACAAGAGTTAAAGTAATTCGTAACTGAACAAGTTTTTGTTCTAAACAAGAAGTTTTCTTTAAAAAGGGGTTAACTAAAAAGTTATCATGATTCAACCCCCGTTCTTGTGTATTTGTATATCATTGTATTAACCTGTGATTCACTTCAATCTCAAGTCTCAAAAACTTAAAATGCTACTTTGTTAGCATGCCTCCATTCACTTTGTGTTGAAAATATTGTAAAAGCTTTGTACACAATAGCCACAAAAATCAAGTGTAGAAAATGTTTGAATTGAGTGGAAAGAATTAGGCAAAAATCATTCATGCATGAAGGTGACATCGCGACGTACAGCAGTGTACGTTGCAACGTTCAGATGTCGCGACGTGTAACATTTTTGACGTCACGACGTACGCACTAAAGTGAACAGCCAAGTCGCGACGTGTGATCGCTCGTCGCGGCGAGGAATTGCAGAATGACAGAAAATTTTAAATTACCAAGTTTTTACCAACAGACTGTTAGATTGGCTAACATATTCACAAACAATTGTCAACAAGCATGCAATAAGACATAAAGAAAGGGAAACAACTCCCCCACACTTAAACCAAACATTGTCCTTAATGAAAATGCAGCAACGACAACAGAGATGAACAATGCATAAAGAGATAGAAGAGAAAATTTGGTATTGATCATTAAAGCTAAAGAGAGTCAGTACAAAAATAACGACGGATCCAAAGAACTAACGACAAAAAAATACAACAAAAGAAAAAAAATACAAGAAATCAAAACAACAAAATGCCAAGGCTAGGCCGGAGGATCATCAACAGGAGGATCAGGAGGGACTGCCTCGGAAGTGCTAGGACTAGCTGAACGATCCCGGGCTGCAGGAGGAAGAGGCAACTGTAGGTGATCCGCAATCAAGGTGAACATGGAGCGGTAGAACTAACGGTCATCTGCCAGCTAGGCCTCAATGCGCCGAAGGTCATGGAGAAGAAGGGCAACTAATGATGGAGGGTGGGAGAGGAAAGTGGAGGAGGGACATCCTCACGAGGCGGAGCCTTAGAATGAGCTGGAACAACGGGAGGGGTAGAAGTGGACGGGAGGGGCGAGGAAACCATAGGCGGCAGGGAAGGGGTTGAGGAAGGAAAAGAAGGAGGGGATGGAGTAGGCTAGGGGGAGGTTGGAGGTGACGAGGGGCACGGGGACGAATATATTTAAAGGAAGGGGCAGGCTCAAAGGTATGATTGGTCGGATGTTCCGGGACCCGATGGGCCCGAAACACATCGATGATCAGGTGGGGAAAGATGAGGGAATGGATGAGGTTAGAGGAGATGAGGTATTGGCGGAGGGCGGGGGTGATGGCGTGAGCGAGGTTAACCGGCCGGCGGACCATTAAGATGTAGATGTAGAGGGCCTGCTCCTTGGGGACCATGGCAAGGTGGGAGGTTGGAAGGATGTTGTTGCAAATGAAATGGAGCCAAGGACGGGCCTCGGGGTGAAGGTCTGTACGGCGGATGTATCGCTGAGCCCCTCGGGGTTGATACCATTCGGCACCCTCGGGACATCGTCCTAAGGGTACTCATGGAGGAGTTCAGCATAATGGCATCGGGGGATAGGGGGAAGGTGGTAATACTCCCGAATAGCAACATTAGTGAAGGCTCGGGGGATGGTAACACCTCGGAAGTGGATTCCGTAGGTGCTGAAGTAACGGGCATGGGTGTGGAAGTGGCGGACGAAGGTGGTGTTGCTCGAGGTCCTATGTTGGGCTAAACCGGAGAGTTGGAACTGAATGAGCTGGTGAATGAAGGGGTTGCTGTGAGGGGTAAGAGGGAAAGGCTTTTCCTTGAGTATTGCCCTGGCCTCGATTTTCGCAGCTAGGTCAGCATACTCCGGATCAACCAGAAGGGAAGAGGAATGGGTTGGGGAAGCAGGGCGATGGGAGGAATGGGAAGGTTTAGGGGAGTGAGAAGGTTTGGAGGAAAAACGCAGAGAGTCGGAAGATGAGGCGGGGTGATGCGAAGGGGAATGGGTAGAGGCGAACTCATAGAGCGAATCGGAGGAGGGCAGGACATGAGAAGGGGTAGAAGGTCGCTCAGACCTGCTGACGTTCTTGGTGCGAGGCATTTTCCTGCAGAGAAAACAGACATGGAAAAGTCAAATAAGCAAAAGGAATGAAAAACGCTTCCTCGCTGCGACGAGTCAAATTCTAGGTCCATACGTCGCGACGTATCAAACCACGCCTCGCGACGAGATGAGGGAACTTCGTATGTCGTGACGTGCTAAGCTACACATCGCAACGAGAGCCAATTTCTGACACAGCGGACGAGCGAAGCTCGCTGCAAAACCCTAAGCTAAACCCACTAAAAATCGGAGCGAAAATGGAGAAAAAGAATGGAAATGAGACACTTACAAAGATAAAAAGCGAGACAAGGAAGAAGATGGAGGCTCTAGGAATAGAAAGGACACCGGAGACAGAGACGGGATCGAGAGAAAATAGTAACAGAGAGGAATGCAGAAGGACGCGAGGGTGAAAAGACGAAAAGGACACTGGAAAAAAGGAAGGACCGACGTGCAATAGGGGTAAGAAAGGAATTGTTCAGTCCAATAGTTACACGTTGCGACGTGAAAATTGAGGGACGTCGCGATGAGGAGTTTGATGCTCGTCGTGACGTAGGAAAGAAACTAGACACATCACGTCATATAAGCTAATGCACGTCGCGACCTGACAGCGGGACACGTCGCAGCAAGTGATACCACATCTCGACGAGTCCTTGAAAAGAAGAAAACAAAACCTATAGGATCCAAGCATTCTGTCAAGCATTCTACGCTGATCAATCAATCATCCACTAATCTCTTCTACCAAACATCATGCATGATTCATCCAACAAGTTCCAGGATTAAAAAGGAAAGTCAATTCATTAGAAAATTAAAACTTGAAACCTACCTACCTAAACTAATCCTACTGGTTTAGTCTCTCCCCCCACACTTAAACAATATATTCATGCAACACAAAATTTCATACCAATTCCAAGTAAGGCACATAAATATATTGAAAATGCAGGAAGAGAAACAACCTGGTTCTCATGGTGGGTCCTGTAGCTCGGGATGGACGTCCGGTTGGTATCCAAGCTCCATCTCAGCAGCTCGGTTCCTTTGCAGTTCTTCTCCCACGTCCATACTTGAAGGTTCACCTGCAAAATCATCAACAAAAATTCCTCCAAAGGAGTCATAAGTTAGAGGATTCAAATGTTGTTCATATTCAGCGCATGCATCATCAACAGCTATATCGAGCATATTTACTCCAAGTAGAGAATAATCCTCATAGGGGTGTTTCATTGCTTCATACATGTTGAAGCTCACCTGTTGGTCACCAACCTCCATGGTGATCTTACCTTCCTTTATGCTTATCATCGTGCTAGCTGTCCGTAGGAAGGGTGGTCCGAGAATTAACGAAGTGTCCTGCACAATTTCAGTAGACATATCAAGCACATAAAAATCGTCAGGAAACACCAAACCTTTCACTTGGACCAAGATATCCTCAATTATGCCCACTGGATGCCTAAATGATCTATCCGCTAATTGTAAAACTACCGAAGTAGGTTGTATGCTTTTCACTCCCAAGGCTTCGTAGATTGATTTAGGCATCACGTTAATAGCTGCCCCTAGATCCAACAATGCTCTTCCTATTGTCACATTGCCTATGATGCAAGGAATGGTAAAAAATTCGGGGTCTTGACATTTGACCGGGATTTGGGGTTTAAAAAGAGTGGACACATTGGAGCTCTCTTGCACTCGTTCATTCGGCATAATCTTCCGTTTATTCGTGCACAGATCCTTCAAGTATTTGGCATAGGCCAGAACTCGTTTTACCAAATCTAGTAAGGGGACATTTATCTCCACCTTTCCAAATAGATCGACGATATCCTTCTCATGTTTGAGCTCATTCATCTTCTTGCTCATAAGATAAGAATTTGGAAAGGGGAGGTTGATAAGTCAATTTGGTATAGATATTTGTGGAATGAATTGGATAGATTTTGACTTATTTCCTTGCGGATTTGATGTTTTATTTAGTTATTTCGCTCACATTTTGAATTTCTTGCTTGAGAGGTACAAACACTTGATTTTGGGAAAAAGGGGCCATAACCCCTCTTGAAGATGCCGAATTAAAGCTAATCAAGGTTGAGTGCAAGGAAAATACTAAGCTACGCAACTGCCGAGAAGACTCCAAGAAGAAATTATGGCATTTGGGAGGTCAAAGGAGAAAAAGGAAGAAAAAGGTTGTGTCCGTTAAACGGACATGTATGTCCGTTTAACGGACAGATGCTGGCAAGAGACCCTCCCAGACCCGAGAGTGTCCGTTAAGCGGACACACATGTCCGTTTAACGGACATCAAGCGAGAATGCAACATTCCAGACCCGAATGTGTCAGACAAACGGACACCAATGTCCGTTTAACGGACATAGGCGGGAACACGTTTTTATTTTAAAGAATTAGGGTTTCTGGAGGGGGGATTATATAAGGCTAATGATCAGACCTAATCAAGGAGGCTGGACGCAATAATCGAGATCAAGAACTTCTGGAAACACAGACTAAGAGGAAGATAGAGAATTTTCGAGATCCAACCAAGAGATTGGGGCGGCAATCATTCTGTTCTATTACTTTTCATCTCTATTCTTCTTAGAATGTTGAACTCCTTTATGTTTATGATGTTTGTTACGATGTTCAGGAACTAAACCTCACTTAGGGTGAGGGATGTAGCTTATTCAAAGGAAGTTTTACATGATATGGATTATTGAATGTTGAATGAAAATTCTGGGCTTTGTTCATCTTCTTTGTGCTTTATTATGTTTCTATGATTGATCTCCATAGATGCAAATTTAGGAATCATTAGGTGTGCTGAAGAGTGATCCATGATTTATGCCTTAGGAAGGTGAACATCTTATATTTAGAGTTAGAGATAACCTAAGCTAGAGTGAGAGCTGGAAGTGGTTTGTGCTTAGTGGGTTCTGTTAGAGAATTATTACATTGAAGAATGAATATCTCTAGCTGAATACTCTTTTATACCTTGAGAGAGGATATAGGTCTATTGGTACCACTACTTTCTTAGTCTGCATTCAATTATTCCATGTTATGCAATTCAACCTTTTGAATAAGTGAACCCCTATCCCTAGTCTTTAAATCATTGATTTAATCTCTTTTAATTGTTTTGCTGTTTCTTGCAATTTCATTAATTACCCAACTCCAATCAATTTTTACAATTTATCGTTTTTCGTTTGCAAATTATTAGATTTAATTTAATTGGTGAACAATTTGGTCCTTGAAGGAGACGACTTTAGAATATTTACTGTGGAGATACTAGGACGAATCTGTGCGCTTGCAGAAATAATCGATCATTTGGGTTGAGATATGATATCATACTTGTATATGAGCTCACTTTATCCTTTTGTCTCTTTTAGACGTAGGATTTCCACTTGTGAATTTCCAATTTATCACTACAGAAAAAATATTACTTTTCAAAGGAAAACGTAAGTAACGAAAATGAGGACGGCCTCACTAGCTAAGAAGTAAGCCATTAATTAGTGACTAGGCGCTTATCATCTAAAACATACGAGGTTAAAATAAAGAACATAACACATTGAGGAGCTCATCAACGGAATTGATAGCGTTTAAGAAATTACTCTAAATGATTATACCAGCAGAAACGATTCGTAGAAGGTTTTTTTCCCCCTTTAAGAACCCAGTAAACAGTCGGAATCAAATCTTCCATTACTAAAACCAGGTCTTGGTCAAGTTGATTGTATTAGTTGTTGTCCGTGCCTCATCCATTTACTTTTCTTTTAAGTTGAATCCTCAAAGACTTGGTCGTATCTACCACCACACATAATGTAGAAACATTCAACAGAAGTCATCTATAAATAGCATGTTTCGCAGGCGCTACTACTCATACCATAAACAAGGACCAAAAGCTATATACTAAGGGCTACAACTAGTTTGGTCTTGTGAACCATGGAAAAGCTTCACTACCTTCTTCTTCTCACTCTCTTGGCTTTAACGTCTTCACTAGTTGCCTCTGCTTACGATCCTGGTCCTCTTCAGGATTTCTGTGTAGCCATCAACAACCCAGCCGAGGGTGGTATGTGAGATTACAATTGAAACAAATAGTTTATTAAAATTTTGCTTAATACTTAAATTCTCTATGTTTTGGCCACTTGTCTTTCTGCAAGTGAAAACATGGCTTTGGTCATCTACACTACCTGATTTAACAAATTGTTCTTCTTACATTTGCAGTGTTCGTGAACGGGAAGTTCTGCAAAGATCCAAAGCAAGTAAAAGCAGATGATTTCTTCCTTACAGGCCTCAACAAACCTTGAAACACTGCAAACCCACAAGGTTCTAATG
>JANZXV010000004.1:17047611-17057991 GCA_027576455.1 Erythroxylum roigii | reverse complement strand
TTAGTTAATGAATGAATTATATTTTAATTAATTATTTAGTATTGAAAATATTTTTAAAAAAGAACCACTACTAAGGAGTGAGTTTCATTCCTCTACTAAATGGAGGGTACGGAGAATTCTCTAAAAGTGAGATATCAAGCTATTACCCCCATAATAATAATCAACGATCATCTACTCAATTTTTATTCATTACCCATTAACTCCTTCCTAAACTATCAACTAAGCACCCTCTTAAACGAAATACAGTATTATATTCCCGACATGTTATATTAACTCAATGTTCTACTGCATTTCGTTTAAGGTCTCAAGTTCCAGTGAATACCCAGGTCTAAGACCAAAAAAAGGTTCCACTTGATTTACTTGTACATTTTAAAGCATATAATTACTAGAATGACACATCATTAAATACAATACATCGTGGGGTAAAATCAAAACAATAAAACATGCTATTTGGAAACTAAAGTCGAATATGAGAGCAGTTCCTTTTGGGACCTCGAAGAAAATGCAATACCAAAATTTCGACATCTTTTCGTAACACAATGATCCAAACACCATTACGGTTTACAATTATGTGGTAGGGTCTCAAAGCTACAAGCCATTGATACTACATTTCGTACGAGGTCTCAAGTGTAAAATTGATTTACTTAAAACGACAATTACCAAAATGGAACTTAGATATAATATGGTTTGTGGAAGGATATTATAACATGCTTTTTAGAAACCAAAATAAAACGAATTGATATGTGTTTAATTGTTGATATTTTTAATAATTTACACTTAGCAATAATTGACATGAAAATGTTTAAGATACTCACTTTGACTTATATATAATTTTAGGTTCAATTTAAAAGTAAAGAAGATAAAGTAAGTTGAAAGCACGATATGTGGGCCATTTTTTGAAGATTTATTTATACTTGACTTATATATGATTTTAGGTACAATTTAAAAGTAAAGAAGATAAAGTAAGTCAAAAGCACGATATGTGAGCCATTTCTGAAGATTTATTTATACTTGTCTTCAGGGAGCAAAGAAAAGAAATAAAAGTCAAAGAGAAGATAAGAAAAATGAAAGAACAAAGAAGAATTAAAGTGGCTAAGCTTGAAAACCAAGAGCAACAAAAACGACTTGCAATGAAGTTTAAAACGACACGAAGAGAAGCTTTCAATTAAGGATATCCCTAGGAAATAAAACGACAATATTTTAAAGAGTAGATTGGAGCTTCCTTTTAATGATGGACACGTTTCCAAGCTCTTTCAAGATTTGAGTAGACAAAAATCACAAAACACAAAGCTAAAAGGCCTTTCAGGAGGTTAAAACGTGAAAAGCAAATGAAGAGTGGGCTTACTTTGACAATTGTCCTACTAACTTGACAAGAAAAGACAAAAAACATTTAAAGAGCTTGCAAAAACGACATGGAGGATGAACTTTTTAAAAGAGAAGAACAAAAGCAAAAAATTGTGAAATCAAAGGTGTGCGACATTGTTTGGTGAAGAGGGAAGCGTGGAGAGTAAACAGCGTGCGGGGACAATAACATCACGCTACAGGGACCCAGCGGAGAGGAACAAATCGGTAGAGAGGGCGGCTTGGCTGGGTTGTGGGTGTGAGAGGAGAGCGACAACAACGCAGGCGTGGAGACCGAAGCTTGCGGCAGTGAGAAGAAATTAAAGGCTTTTTAGCTAGGGATTGAAATTGGGGCTGAAACAATTTTCTAGGAAAGACTCACGAAGGGCTAGACATCCTGATGTCGGTTCGGAGGTGACATCGACGCTGACAATCCAGGTTAAGTAATTTTTTTATTTTATTGTTTCTTTCTTTCATTAGGAATTGATTGTGTTATCCTATGTTAATTGAATTGGGTATTGTATATGGATAATCGGATTTTTGTTATTGATCGGTTATTTGTGTATGAACTCGTTGGCTATTGTGAGATGATGATTTTAATGCGTTCATTGAATCGTTAATTGCAAACCCATTGCTATAATTTGATATAATCCGTAACTGTTATATTGAAATTCATGCGTAGCGACTAATGATTCGTAATCATTAGGGATAATATAAACTAGGTTAAGTGATGCATCGTATGTAGTTGTTGCCTTGATTAATCGGTTTTCCTAACTCGTAATGCTGCTGTCTAATTAAATCTAGAGATCGTATCCTAGGTTATTCGGTGGTTTGGTTTAATTAACGATCGTATCTTGATTAAACAAAACCTAAGGAAAAACTCGGGTTAATTATTAACTCAAGATTAATTGTTACTATGAGAGGTTTGAGAATAACAAATTAATAAAATATGCTTAATTAGGGTGTAGGTCGAGAATGAATCAAAGAACCGGGTCCTTACCGAATTCCTCACTTTTATTATTTTTTTGCATGTTTTCTTTAATTTTTTATTAGTTAGTTTCATTTTATTTTCTTCTTTCAAAACTCAAACCCCATCCCTCAAGGTTTATTTGTCCCATAACGCTACAGGGACCCTAGCGGAGAGGAACAAATCAGTAGAGAGGGCGGCTTGGCTGGGCTGTGGGTGTGAGAGGAGAGCAACAACAGCGCAGGCGTGAAGACAGAAGCTTGCGGCAGTAAGGAGAATCAAGGGTTTTTGGCTAGGGATTGGAATGGGGGCTGAAGCATTTTTCTGGAAAAGACCCATGAGGGGCTAGACGTCCCGATGCCAGTTCGGAGGTGACATCGATGCCGACAATCCAAGTTAAGTATTTTTTTTATTATTTTGTTGTTTCTTTCTCTCATTAGGAATTGATTGTGTTATCCTATGTTAATTGAATTGGATATTTTGTATGGATAATCGAATTTTCATTATTGATCGGTTATTTGTGTATAAACTTGTTGGGTATTGTGAGATAATGATTTTAATGTGTTCATTGAACGTTAATTGCAAACTCATTGCTAGAATTTCGATATAACCCGTAATTTTTATATTGAAATTCATGCGTAGCGACTAATGATTCGTAATCATTAGGGAAAACATGACCTAGGTTAAATGACGCATCGCATGTGGTTGTTGCCTTGACTAATCGATTTTTCTAATTTGTAATGCTACTGCCTAATTAAATCTAGAGATCGTATCCTAGGTTATTTAGTGGTTAGGTTCAATTAACAATCATATCTTGATTAAACAAAACCTAAGGGAAAACTTGAGTTAATTATTAACTCACGATTATATGTTGTTTGCTAAGAGAGGTTTGAGAACAACAAATTAATAAAATATGCTTAATTAGGTTGTAGGCCGAGATTGAACCAAAGAACCGGGTCCTTACCGAATTCCCTACTGTTTTTTTTCATGTTTTCTTTAATTTATTTTAATTTGTTAGTTTCATTTTATTTTCTTCTTTCAAAAATCAACCCCTCCCCCCCAATTAAACCTAAACACCGATTAATTTTATTCCATAAACTTTACACACACTCTCTGTGGGATCGACCTAGACTCACCACTGGTATAATAGTATTCTAGTTATTTTATTTTGACTAATGTAATAACGCGCGGTCAGGAATCAACATATAAACCCAAGGCTAGTCCTTTAGAAACCTTAAATGAAATACAATATCATATTTTCAACATGTTATGATAACTCAATGTTTTAAACATCAATATAGTTTAGAATTGGACCGAAGGGTCTCAACAAAGCAACAAGACCTTCATATTGCATTTCATTTAAGGTCTCCAGTGAGACATTGATTTACTTAGAAAGATATTTTAAAGCATGCAATTACTAGAATAACACATCATTAAATGTAACACATTTTGTGGGACAATCAAAACAATAAAACATGCAATTTGGAAACCCAATCCAAATGCGAAAGCAGTCCCTTTTGAGACCTTAAACAAAATGCAAAATCAGATTTCTGACATCTTTTCATAACGTAATGGTTTGAAAATCAAATACAGTTTATAACTGAACTTTAGGGTCTCAAAGCAACAAGTACTTAATATTGTATTTCATTTAAGGTCTAAAGTGGGACATTGATTTACTTCAAAGGACAATTACCAAAATGACACTTCTTTAATAGGGCAAAATGAGGATATTAGAGAATGCTTTTTGAAAACCAAAATCAAAGGAATCAATATCAGAATCTCAAATTGGACCTTTAAAAACCTTAAACAAAATATAAAATCAACTTTCTCACATGTTTCTGTGAGTCAATTGTCCGAGCATCATTATAGTTTAAGACTAAACCATACGGTCTCAAACTAATAAGGTTTTAATCTTACATTTTCTTTAAGATCTCAAGAGGGACAATGATTTACCTAAAGGGACATTTTAAAGTATGCAATTACTTAAATGACATATACTTACATAATATGTGTTTTGGGAAAAAATCAAGACATTTTAACCTGCCTTTTAGAAACCAATATCCGAATCCGAAAGCAGTCCCTTTTTAGACCTTAAACAAAATGCAATATCTGACATATTTATGTAACTCAATGGTCTGAACATTATTACAATTTACAATTAAGCTGTAGGGTCTCAAAGAAACCAGCCATTGATATTACATTTTTTTAAGGCCTTAAGTGGGACATTGATTTGTTTCGAAGGGCAATTACAAAAATGGCACTTCCTTAAATAGTATGCTTTGTTGGACAAAATCGGATATTATAGTATACTTTTTGGAAATAAAAATCAAAGGAATCAATATCTAAATCCAAAAGTAGTCCATTAAAAACCTTAAATGAAATGCAAAATCAAATTTCTCACATGTTTTTGTGAGTTAATGGTCTAAACATCATTACATTTTAAAACTAAATCGTAAGGTCTCAACTCAACAATGCCTCGATCTTGCATTTCCTTTAATATCTCAAGAGGGACAATCATTTACTTAGAGGGACATTTTAAGGCATGCAATTACATAAATGACACACCTTTAAATATAATATGAATTTTTGGACAAAATCAAGACAACTTAACTTGCATTTTGGAAACAAACATCCAAATCTGAGAGCAGTCCCATTTGAGATCTTAAACAAAATGTAATATCATTTTGACATCTTTCCGTAACTCAATGGTTCAAACATCATTACAGTTTACAATTGAGCTATAAGTATAATAACCTATTCTCCATTGTGAGGGATAGAGCTTTAGTTGTCATTGGGAATTCATGAATTGCATTTCATTCACACGCATATCATTAGCATACACACATGAATTATGAATTATGAATTATGAATTATGATTTTGTACACATTGCAAGAAATGCATACGCACTCAATTGATTCATTCTGGGGTATGTAAAGATTAAAACGTTCATAATGTAAATTGTGAAACATTTATGCCTTAAATTTTGGTTTGATTGATACAAGTAATGAATTTGAGACTAATTGACATAATTGGAAAGTTGAGGAATTAAATGTACATTTGGTCTAGGAAAAATGCCAAGTGGTAAGAAAAAGTTGATACAGGAAAATTAGGATGATTAAGCCTATAATTGAGTGACATTTGGCATTAATCATTATTTGATAAATGGATTAGTAAGTTGATGACAATTGGAAGCTGTGATTACATGACATATGAATTAGTATTGTTGGTAACATATGTTATCATATTTACTTGACAAATGTTGTACATGTCTTTAGACATATGGCAATTTAATTTGGTGACATATGCCATTGTAGTAAGGTGATAACTAACACTTTAGGTGTAAGTTTCAGCAGGAGCAACTCTACTAAGCTCATTCTTGTTCTTCCTTCCTCTTACACATAACCTTGTTTTTGTTTATGATCATGTCCAATTGCTACACAAATAATCCATGTTTTACCTTCACAAAGTTAAGTAAAAGATCAGATTATTGTTGTTCACTGAACCTAGCCAAAATCTATCCAAGTTACACCTTGAACGTGTGATGATTTTGCATGTTTGGAGTACTGATTTAGAGTGACTTTTCAACTGGGATTAGAACTAAACAAGTAAGTAAAAGATTAGTGTTTATGGCTTGTTATAATAGAGAATTGATGATGATGATAAATTAGGATGAATTGTGAATGATGTTAATGATTGATTATGCTGGAAATTTCTGCATGAACTTAGGTACTTTTCTGTTCTATTTTGAAATGTACAAAAATAGTAGGCTATAGAATGTTAAATGGATGATTTAAGTTGAGATTTGATGTATAAATGAAGGTGGATTTATGGTAAAGATAGGTGTTATTGAAGTGTTCTTGAATCTGGAAAAATAAAGCTATTGGTCAAAATTCTGGTTTCAATTTCATCTTACTCTTTCGATCTATTTTACATATCTTTAGGGCATGAATTTGAAGAAACTCAAAGAATGAAAGTTGTAGATATATGTCTTAGCTTGACCTTTGTGAAAGTGATAAAATAGTGACTAGAGCTTGAGTTATTCTTGTTTTCCTAATACTTCCTATGACAGACCCTTATACAAGAATCTTATATTATTTCCTAATTTTTAGGGACTTTAGAGCTCGAATTAGTCAAATTATAAAACAAAAAAAATGTTTATTGATATATTATTAATGATTCTGTGAAACAGTTTGGCCAGAAGATATCTTGATAAGTTTATGTAGCTAATTGAAGTCATATCCTAAAGAAGGGACTATTTTGATGTGGTTGAGTTCAAATATGGAAAATTATGGTTTGTTAAAGGAATAAATGAGTTCTTTTAATGCAAACATGGTCTTAAGAACATGAGAAATGTGTATAATGTATGGATGAATGAGTATTGAAGAACACGTGTAACACCCTACGACCATAGAGAACATACCGGAATACCCTGTGGACATTCCAGTACGTAACCTATAATAATGGCATATTAGAGCAATCACTTCACTGACTTAATCATGGCATCATCATAAATACATAAATGTCACCAAATTTTAAAACCAGATTCCTCATTTCATTTCATAAAAACCGAATATACATTGTAGCTTTACAATATTTTCCAAATATGTATAGTGTCAAAACTAAGTACATAACATGCTACATACATGAGGAATTTTACAAAATTCTAACTAATCGACGTTTGAGCCATTTCTTCTACTGAAAAGTACAAGAATTATTCTTCTTATAGAGTCTCTCTGTCGCTAATGTCCTCTCTCAATCCTAAAATATCAACGTTGCAATTTTGATGAGTTTTGTGAACTCAGTGATGTAGCCATCCTTGATGGTTCACTCAATTCACACAACATATCAAAACATGTAAGCACACATTAGACATCTTTTCATTTAGCATATAGTATCACATATCACTTGCTTCACGTATCCCATTCTCATCAAATATATGTCCACAACAAATTTCAATCAGTCAAACACATTTATCAAATGTATATATGCAAATGCTTATGAGACTCACTTTCAATTTTTACGTTGTTGAAACTGAGTGCCTAAACTGTCCCATATCTATTGTGGATATCGGGTTAATTGATATTGTCCCTTACCCGTTGCAGATATATGACTCATTGTACATATCGAGCCTTTGGCTCATAAACACATTTCGAGTTTTAAGCTCATTTTAGGTGGCTACTCAAGTCACAATTATCATTATCTGATCATGCATTCGTGTATGAAATGCATCACATTCATATTTAATCAATCATTATTTCAAACAATCATATTCACAATCTCATTCCTATTTATCATCGAATCTTAGTTCGACATTCAACAATCATGTTGAGAAACCCTTATTTTGCCAAATTCACATGCAAGTAGCACTTCAATTATCCCATTCATAAATTAGAAATCTCAGACCTTCATTGTTCGGGATCAGTACAATCAATTCCACATTCATAACATAATTCAAAACAAACATATAATTAAGTTAGATCGTCTAGGTTACTCACAAATTGCTCCAGAAAGCTATTGCCTTGAAGTACCGACAATATGTAACACCCCACTCTCACAAGACACGTACCCGACATCCTAGGTGAATTATAATTTTTGGTGGAGATTCGATGTATTATGAATCTATTGGTTCAAGAATCAAGTCATTTAGACATCGGGTGAAGAAGTTATAGCAAATCGAATGACAGATGTTCAGAAGCAAACTCTCATCGGTATAACTTTGAAAGTCGCGATCGTGTAGATCCACTAGCACTTGCAAAGTCGCGATCGTGCTGAAGAATGATCGTGCATCCTCCTTCTTCTTCTTCACCGAACTGAATATTTTCCCTCTCTTCCATTTATTTCCAAATTTTCAACTTATAACTCTATTATCCACTCCCCATTTTGACTTCAATTTAGTTCAACTCCATACAGAACAAATCAAAATTCATTCTTAATATCACATATCAAAATCGTATATCCTTCTCGCATATTTCAATTTTCTGTAATTTTCTATCTTCTATCCCATTTTCAACTTTCTCTCACTACTGAAATTTTGTTTCCAACAATAACAATCCACAAACCAAAACAGAACCTATAGCCATACAGCTCTACATCACATTTTTCTACTATTGATTATGTTAAACTTAATAACTCAAGACAAACAAATTAAAATCCCTGATTACTATCAACCATCGAAAACATATCACTATTCATGCAACTCCATTTTTTGTATTTTGTTTCTCTTTCTACTTTCAACTGATGCATTTTATTCAAATTTTCTACAATTTCATTTCATCAAAAGCTTATCATTTAGCAACTCTATACCACGACTTCACCAAATCTTCATTTCATATCATTAAACTCATCTCTATAAAAACTTCACATATACATGCATGAACAGTACAATAACCATATAACCAGAACAGAGTATATATGTTGGCCCCCAAATTTTTTTCTTGATGAATAAGCATGATTTAAATAAAATTTGAGGTTTTGATAGATTAATTATTTTGGAGTTATTAATTATGTCAAAGTTAGCAAGATTTATTGTATGGGTTAATGGAATTAAAGTGTTAAGGTTATAAGAATGCTTAAGGGTATTTTTGGCAAGACACTTTAGTATAAAAGACATAAGGCATGGAAAGATGGGAAAATTGGACATTTCTCACTCATTAAGGGCATAAATGGAAGAATTAAGTGTTGTCTTGCATTATAAGAAGCAAAAAACATGATTTGTGGGTGAGAAGAAGAAAATAACGAAAAGAAGAAAGAGAGAAGTGAGAGTTTCGGTGGTTTGAGAGAAAAGAAGAGAGTTAAGCTAGGGTTTCATTTTTCTTAGCATTCAAGAGAGATTTTGAGGTTGTTCAAGAAGAGAAAAAGGTAGAGGAAGACAAGAACTTCCATTAGAGCCAAGAAACTCTTCATTCAACGTATTTGTTTTGGTGGATGTATTATTAAATGACATAAATATTGCACTATGGTGATATATCCCCGAATGTGATATGGATTTGAATGTATTATCCTGGATTGTTTGAGAAATATAGCGATATAAGTATAAATGATGATATTAAAGTGTACAAGTAGAATGTAATGAAAACAAAAATTGTTATGATCTTAAGAAGATGAATTAGGAACCGAGGTGGTTGTTTGATGAATATGATAAGAGTTATGCTCCACCGTAAGAAGATATTAGTGAAATGGAGATCAGAACTTCATAGTGATTATGCATCAATAATTCTAAACTGATTGAGGATATGCATATGGAAGATGAAGAAATGACAATAGGAAAATGAGACAGAAATGAGGAAATAGTAAAGGGGAAATGAAATAGACATAAATGACTTTTCATAAGATGAATGAAATGATATGTAGTATGGAGAAAGTTAAAAATGCGTATAAGATGGGATTTTATGTATGGATGAGATTAAGAAAAAGATGAAGAATTAAATGAGAAGAGTTGATACACTCAATATGGTAGTTGAGTTGTTATGAAACGGTACAACATCAGAAGAGGTAAATTCTAGAAAATGGGAGTAAAATTGGTGTTAGTATGTTTGATAAAGAGAGAGATGTTGTCTAGGATCAATTGAGATCAAAGTATCAATAGTGTAAGATATAAATTGGTGATTGTCGAAAATAAAATCTCTGGATAGAATAGGATGATTTTGATGATACACACCTATGCATATGCGACAGTAATTATGTTTATGACTTTATTGAGTTTTGGTAATTAGAACATTATGACGGTGTGAGAACGATAGAAATTGTTCTTCTTGAGGTATTAAGAATGACCAATGAAAGAACAAATCAGAAATGGATAGGTAATGATTCAAAAGTGAGTATTAGAGTCCTATTCCCGACAGAGATATAAGCATAAAATGTAGAATATGCTACTGAGAGTGTATGCATTATGTTTGATGAAAAGTATCTAACTATGTGATTGGATTCTTGAATTTGAGTTAGCATTATTGCTAATATGAGGAGACTTACACTGCCTCTTGATTAGTCGAATAAGAATTTCAAGGACGAAATTCTTTTAAGAGTGGGAGAAATGTTGGCCCCCGAATTTTTTTCTTGATGAATAAGCATGATT
>JANZXV010000004.1:17016803-17047511 GCA_027576455.1 Erythroxylum roigii | reverse complement strand
CTGCAATCCTTGGTATAAATTATTTTTGACCGGTTTCCAAGGATCGATTCTAGGATCGAACGACGAGCCGCGATCACATCATCTAGAGCCAGTGACTGAATATAGGCACACTTTAAAAGAGTAGTTATATGATAAAGTCTACTTATGTGCATTTTGAATGTGAATGAACATTTGTTTAAAGTATACAAACATAACAAATGCTGAAAAGTGAAAAGTGAAGAGGATTATCAATAAACCTCAGTCAACTAGAAAAAACATAAACAATTAGCAAAGCAAAAAATAGAGAGATGACAATTATAGTATACATGTCATATAAAGAGAAATAGAACAAGATTCAAATTTTTACTATATAGCATGGAAATGTCAATGTGTTGAATAGAAATATGAAGCAAGAAATGACATTTAAGGCTATTAGAAAAAACATTAAACATATTCAAAGATAAACATAAATAAAAGACATGAAGTCCCTCAATAATATAAGATGTACATATATATTCAATCAACAAATATTTCTACATCAATGATCTATGAAAACAATTTCGAACTTACACAAATATTTTGTCCTTTTTGGTAGACCGATAATTATTTGTAAATCTGGAATCATCACACAACAACATATCTAGAAACTGCTCAGCTATACAAGGGAATATATCTTGAAAGAAAACGTTGTAGAGCCTACAAATTGAAAAAGATGGCTTATAAAACTCAAGAATAGGTTGTAGAAATAAAATTAGTTTATCTTAAGTCGCAATGTTGAAAAGGAATGCCACAAGTAAAGCTGTACCTATTTGGTCCTTAGTCTTGAACAAAGTTGGACTAATGTGTTGTGAGATTGTTGTTCCACAGTAAATTCCAGGAGGTATCAATGGCGTAGCTGCATGTGCTTATTGAGCAAATATTTGTGTATAGTTGCATATGCTTGTTAAGTGTTAGTATGTAGAATATCTGTGCAACTTAGCTGAATAAGTAATGTGTTTTCTTTTTACATGAAAATTGTCTGCCATGCTCGCTACTTCTGTAATTGACAATTCTGTTAAATACTAGCCCTTTTCTTTATAATATATTGTGTTCTACTACAGGACAATAATATCTCTCTTGACCATTGCTTAATATGCTTCTTTAGAAGCCTCTTATCTGGTTGAGATATCCTGTGGAGATTATGTTAATCATGACTTTATCCAAATATCTGACACTTGTCCATGCACTTTGCCTACACATCCCTCTGCTGAAAGTGGAGCACAACAATTGTAGCTTGTTGGCCCCCGAATTGTTTTTTTAGTTAAGCATGTTTTAAATGATTATGAGGTTTGGATAGGTAAATTTTTGGGAGTTAATTATTAAGGCATATGTTAGTAGGATTATTTCGTAGGTTAGTTGAATTAAAGTGGTAAGAATGCATAAAGGGTATTTCTGGAAGATCACTTAAGTTTAAAAACCATAAGGCATTAAAGGAAGGGAAAGGTAGACTTTTCTCATTCATTAAGGGTAGAATGGGAAGAGAAAAATGTTGTCTTCCTAAAGAAGAGCAAAAACATGAGTGAAGGAGAAGAAGAAAGAAAAATAAGAAGAGAAGAAGTGAGGTTTCGGTGGTTTGAAAGAAAAGAAGAGAGTTGAGCTAGGGTTTCATCTTTTCTAAGCTTTCTAGAGAGATTTTTGGGTCATACAAGAAGGGAAAAAGGTAGAGGAAGATAAGAGCTTCCATTTGAGCTAATAATCTCTTCATTTAGTGAAAATTCAAGGTAAGGTCTTACTTAATCTTTTGGATTTTTGAAAGGGTTTTGGTTCATGAACCTTAGGAAATGCATGGGTTTAAGTTTTCTAGAAAAATTTTTGTGAATGTGCTTTGTGGGTTTTCAATTTTGCAACCTTATTGAATTTAAGATTTTTTCCTATGAAAAGGGAATCAAGAAAGACAAGAGGAGCAAGAGGAGAGGCACATTTGAGCAAGTTATAAGCAAGGAATTCAAGATAGCTTACATTTTTATAATTAAGTAATAAGCCATTAATGTCTCTTTCAAGAAATGGAAATAAATGATTTCAACTATTTTTTCAATGTGCATTTATTGCTCTTTGAATGCTTTGAGAATGTGCTACATGTTTTGTATATGAATTGTGTTATTAATTTATGAAATGAAAAAATGAAAATGATTTTGAAAGGATACCAAGTTTATGAAATCAAGTTTTGGAACAGTGTCATTTTGGGCAACATATTTACAAGTTATGAAATACATGTTATGTGGGTTTGGTTTGGTCCATTCTGTATGTCAAGTGTACTTCGACTAAAGGCTTCTCCCACCTGCCTGCTAATAGCATGGAGCTCCTTCATGGACTCCCTCATGTTTACGACTATGCAAAACCACTATGTAAGATTGTGTTAGTTTGGTCTGTTCACGGCTACACAGGACCATTATCCGAGAATGTGTTAGTTCGTTCTGTTTATAGACCTCCCAAACCATCTTGATGAGCTTATGTGCTTAAATGTGTTGACAAGTTTATTGAATGCATAATTCATGTGGCTTATAAATTGCTTTATAAATTGAGAATTGGGAAATATATGTTTCATGATTCAATGTGAGTTTTACAATGGTTTTTGCTTATTACTGATTATAAAACTGTTACCCACAAGCTTTAAGCTCAACCCCTCCCTTTTCATTCCATCTTTAGGAGAAGAGCAAGAGATCGAGTGAAAGAGGGTCAAGGCATCACTCCGATTAGGCATATTTTTGTATTTCAGCTAAATTTTTGTAAACACAAGGCTTTAGCCGCATTTCAAGTTTTCCTAGTTCAAGTGTATTTTATATTTTTGGTTCATCAACTCAACTGATGTATTGAGGCTTCAAATGCCATTAAAGCTTTGTAAAACTCTTATCTTTTGAGGTTAATTAAATATATGTCGTTTGCACATGATCTTCCCATTTTGTACATTGCATTTTCAAGTTTTTCATAGGGATAAACCTTGTGTTTTGACTTCAAGGAAAAATCTGGACTAATTTAGGTTGAATTAGACAAAGATGTCTTCTAGAAAGTTGTAGCTTATCTTTCTAGCTTTCCAATGATATATAGTATGCAACTTTTGGACATCGAAGTGGGGAGCTATGATCATTTTAAGTAGTGATGCTACATGGGAGGTTTACGTGAGATAGCTTCGGTCGAGATCGCACCTTCATCCTTGCGATCGCACATTCGTTCCTCGCGATCGCACCCGGAGGATTTTCCAACTCTAAGCATGTTTGACTCTTTTAGCCATAACTTTGTCATCCGACCTTAAAATGACATGATTTTTGAACCAATGGATTCCTAACACATTTCTCTATCTTTCCATAAAAATTATAGCTTTTGGTATTGATTTGAAAAAGATTAATTGAATCAAAGTAAGGGTATCGGTTGGAAGAGTATGAATTGGATATTTCACTGCACATACTTCGGTATTTTGATCATATCTTGATCTATAAAGCTCCTAATGGGATGATTCTTATTTCAAAATAAACTAGAGACATAGGACTGCCAATTTCCTGAAGAAATAGAGTTCTAATTCAGTCTCTAAGAATTTCAATTTCTGGATGGAAGTTAAGTATAAATTACTATTTCAGTATAAGAATAGTCTGGAAATGGGCCTCAACACAAGTTAAGGTATCAGAGACAGGTTAGGAACCGAGGATGGTTAATGAGATTCCATCAACATAACCTTACAGGATAATATGGTCACACTTTATGACTCTGATGTTGGGCTCCAGAAATGGGGTCCAATATAGATGCTCCTCATTCCCACATTAGCATATCAACTTTGTGAAGTTGGATATTCTTTCCAAATTCTCTAGCACTAATACTGCCACCATGAGCTAGTAATTTAATCACATCTTGATTACATAACACATTTAGGCAATTTCACTTTTAGATATTTATACAAGTTCTTTCCTAGATAATCTTGTTCTCTATCACCAGAAGTCTAGTAACTAACCAAGAAGAAGAAGAATTACTTGCAGATATATTAAAGAAATAGTACTATACACGTTATTCACAAAACTTGTTTAAAATTTTCAAGTAACTAAAATATCAGTTGTTAAATTTTTAATCTACTAATCTAAATTGCTTAACTAGTATCTGGTTTAGGGTTAATGATGCCATAACAGGATGCACTTATCCAAAAGTTACATGTGAAGAACAGAGAAAGTAACATAAATAGAGACTCTTAATTTATACAGGAAAGACGGTGTCAAAGTAACAATTGATCATATAATCAAAAATCAACATGTAGAAGATTTTTTAAGATCAAAGAACAATGAAATTGCTTTAGTTAAGTTCCAAGAACAACAAATAATCCTTTTTTTTTTTAACTCAATAGAGAATTAGAAAGAAAAATAGCAAGAACTTGTAATTGCGCGTTAATAGAAGTTGATAATTCGCTTCTTTACATATTTCAAACTACAAATAAAAAGAGGTAAGAAAAGAGCGCTCCTTGGATGAAATTTCGATGACGAAGGAAGTGATCTAAGTAGCGAAATCTAGAAAATTCCTTGTTCCTTGATGACGGTATCAAAGGCAGATTATGTTAGAAAACTTAATGTCGATCTAGTTTTCATATTTTGAAACTTTTCTTCTAGTTTCTTTCTCAAGAAAATAAGAAACTCTATCAACTAACATCTAACTAGGGCTACCATTGGGCTACTTTTACACATGCATCTCTAGTAAAAATTCAATTGGGTCATGTGTTTGGAGTTTGGAGTAAGACCGTATACACTTTTATTTTCGGTTGACTTTAATTTTTGAATTGTAAAAATAATTTTTAAAAATAAATAATACAACAATATTATATTCACTTAATACTTATAATCCTCGACTTATTCTCGTGATTAATTATGATATTAGATATTATAACTATAGCAAAATAGATATTAAAACTATAACAACAATTCCAAATAATGCATATATAAGTTTTATTGCAACATCAACAATTCCAATTATTGCATATATAAGATTTTATTGCAACATTTTTTTAATTTTGTTTCCTTTTCTTATTTGTAGAAACAAATTGTTTTCTCCGTTTCTTTTTAATATTATTAATGGCAACATTTTAAAAACTACTGCACTTTATTAATTCTTAGCAACACCTTTTTAAAATGTTGAAAACATATCTTTGCCTAAAACTCCTTTTGTCGTAACGGGTGTTGCTGAAAAAAAATCTCTTAATCTTTTAATATTAATTTTTGTACTATTGCATTGTATTAATTCTTAGCAACACCTTTTTAAAATGTTGAAAGCATATCGTTGCTTAAAACTCTTTTTGTCGTAAGGGGTGTTGAAGAAAAAAAATATCTTAATCTCTTAATATTAAATTTTGTATTTTTATAATTTATACAAATTATCAGAAATTTGCAACATACTAAGTATATTTGTCCTGTTATTTTCTTCAAACTGTGTCTTCTAACCTTGCATCTCCTGATGAAGATTTTGAAGCTAGTATTATTTTATTTTAATATTTTCTGTTATTACTTATTTTTAAATCTTCATATCATATTTGCTTGTAGGTCTACCAAAAATAACCTCTCTATTTAGGTAGGAGTAAAGCTGAGTACTATCAGACCTTCGCAAGCCTTACGTTGGGCCGATTCAACTAAGTGTTGATGATGATGACGTTGACAGAAAATTGGTCCTTAACATGCATCAAAATCAAGTTTTGCACCTTTTCTCATTTCTTTTAATTTCACTTGTATTTGATGTGTATATTAAATTTTATATACGTAATATAAATATACAACTTTTAAATATAAGTATTTTTATTTCAAATTTCACTTTTAATTGTTGATGTTCCTTAACACAAACTATTGTTATCAATTGTAATACTTATAGAGTTATAGATCTATATTATTCTTATTATATGATGTTTTGATATATTTATTCTTTGTTATATGATGTACATCATAACATTTTAAATATTTTACATTATTCTCAATTTTATCTCTATATGATAATCGATCTTTTTCTTATATTAATTATGATTATTATTTATATGTGAAATATGTGATAAGTAACATTAATAAGAATAAATAAATAGTTGTTATTTTAAATTATATTATTATGATTTTTAGAGATAGTTTGGTTCTAAAATTAAAAGTAATATAACATAATATATTAAAATTTAGGAATTATTTTATAATTATAAAAAGTTATTCAAAATTGTACCCAATATTGATGATACCGTACCACACCGTAACTAAATGTGATACTACTAAGCATTCATTATATTGCCTAATAATATATTTTTTAGCTAAAAAAAAAAGTAAAGATAGTATTTTTTTTTGACGAAAAAGTAAAGATAGTATTAAAACTAAAAGAGATAAAATAATAAATTTTGAACAAAAGTGGCAAAATTAGAATTTCTGCCGCTATCATATTTTAGAGCAGCAAAGCAATATTGAACACGAAAATCAAGAAAGCAAGCGAATTCAATTTAAAAGCAAAGATGCTCTCTCTGACTCTCTCTCTCACACATCTCCACCCGCAACTCCTCTCTGGTGTTGTCACTTGCATATATTCATACCAGCAAACGCCAACTAACTTCCTTCTTTTGGTTTGCTCTTCTCGCTTCGTCAATGTCCTGAGCATTTTTTATATTTTTATTTATTTTACTTTGAAGTAAATCCATTGGACTTGTTGAATTATTGAAGAAACAGTACAGAGTTCAAGGGCTTCTTTCTCTACATTTCTTTATAGGTACTCTTATAGACTCTCTCTCTCTCTATATATATATTCTATTATTAATGAAGATGATGTTGATTTCATTGAAATTCTATAAAATTTCAAATAAACAAAACTTACCCTTTAATTTCTCAGATCCCTTCATTTATCTGCTGAATGTCTTCTGGCTTGTTGTCAACTTAGGGTTTCCTTTAGTTTGTGGTAGTTTTAGTTGGGTTTTGTCGACTTTCATATTGCGTTTACCGCTATTTGGCACTTTTCTCAGCACTTCCTGTTGTGGGTATGTGTTTGTTAGGACTCTGCTAAATTTTATAGTAGTTTGTACATATTCATTTATTCCTCAAATATATGATGCTTCGTACGGTTCTTTTTCTGTTTCTGTTACAGCCATGTGGAGAACATAGCAGTGTCAAGTGGAATTTAGGTTGATTTTCATCAAAATGGAATCTTGCAACTGCATTGAGCCGCAGTGGCCAGCTGATGAACTTTTAATGAAGTATCAATACATTTCAGATTTCTTCATTGCTCTTGCCTACTTTTCCATCCCGCTAGAGCTCATTTACTTTGTCAAGAAATCTGCAGTATTTCCATATAGATGGGTGCTTGTCCAGTTTGGTGCTTTTATTGTTCTCTGTGGGACAACACATCTTATAAACTTGTGGACTTTTACTATGCACTCGAGAACGGTGGCTATGGTGATGACCACAGCAAAAGTCATGACTGCTGCAGTTTCCTGTGCAACTGCCCTTATGCTTGTACACATAATTCCTGACCTTTTAAGTGTTAAGACTCGAGAATTGTTTTTGAAAAACAAGGCTGCAGAGCTTGATAGAGAGATGGGCCTTATTCGAACACAGGAAGAAACTGGTCGACATGTTAGGATGTTGACCCATGAAATAAGAAGCACACTTGATCGGCACACTATACTCAGGACCACTCTTGTTGAACTCGGTAGGACATTAGCATTGGAAGAATGTGCATTGTGGATGCCAACACGGACTGGCTTAGAGCTTCAACTATCCTACACCCTCCATCAGCAGAATCCTGTTGGATATACTGTTCCTATCCAGCATCCTGTCATTAACCAAGTATTTAGTAGTAATCGTGCTATGAAAATATCACCTAATTGTCCAGTTGCTAGACTACGGCCACTTACTGGAAAATATATGCCTGGAGAGGTGGTCGCTATTCGTGTCCCTCTTCTTCATCTTTCTAATTTTCAAATTAATGATTGGCCTGAACTTTCTACCAAGCGATATGCCTTGATGGTATTGATGCTTCCATCAGATAGTGCTAGACAATGGCATTTTCATGAGTTGGAGCTTGTTGAAGTAGTTGCTGATCAGGTAACAGCACACCCTACCAATTCTTGAACCACTTTTGCTAAATTTATACATATGAGCCTATGAATGTGTGAAACAAGAGGGTATAGAAAATATCAGAAGAAAAAAAAACCACTTTATTTCTCTAATTATATGTAATTTATACACGAGTATAACCTATTCTAATACTACTAAACTACTAGATTTTTTGTATATACTAACTTATCCAATCTATAGTATATCTTATCTTATCCAATCTATTGTATATCTTATCTTATCTACTAAAAGATAAACTTATCTCCTAGAAGATAATCTCCTAAGCTAACTAAACTTATCTAAAATAATTATCCAACACTTTATCTAAAATAATTATCCAACACTCCCTCTCAAGTTGATGAATAAATATTTATCATTCCCAACTTACTTAGAATTGTCTCAAATCTAGGTGTAGGCATGATCTTTGTGAAGATATCGACTTCCTGTGCTTCAAGAGGGACATAGCATAGATCAATGCCCCCTTCTTCTATTTCACATTTGATAAAGCTCCTGTCAATTCTAACATGTTTTGTTCAATCATGTTGAACTGGATTCTTCACTATACTGATGGCTGATTTACTATCACTGAAGACTTTGGTGGGAGAGGAAGTGGTGATCCGTAGGTCCTACATCAATCTCGCTAACCAAATAACTTCACAAATTCCTTGTGCAATTGCCCTAAACTCTACTTCTGCACTGCTTCTTGCTACTACGAACTACTTCTTGCTTCTCCATGTGATAAGATTCCCCCATAGTTTATTAAAATAACCAGATGTTGACCTACTGTCTTCAATACAACCAGCCCAATCTGCATCCGTGAAACCTTCTATGCTTCTTTTCTTAGTTTTCTGAAACATTAATCCTCTACCTAGACTACCTTTAAGATATCTCAGAATATGGTTGACTGCCTTTAAATGTCTTTGAGTTGTTGAGTGCATAAATTGGCTAACAATAGTCACAGAATAAGCAATATCTACTCTGGTTAGTGACAAATAGATAAGTTTTTCTTCTAACCTTGTGTAACTTCCTTTGTCAATAGGAGGATCTTCATCATTTTTCTTGAATTTCCAATTTCTCTCCAGTGGAGTTCCCATAGGTTTGCAACCCATCTTTCCTGTTTCCCATAGTAAATCAAGAATGTATTTTCGTTGAGATATGAAAATACCTTCCTTCTAGCAATTTCCATTCCAAGAAAGTGTCTCAAGGCTTCGAGGTCTTTTACCCTAAATTCCAGCCTCAATTTTTGTTTAAGATCATTGATCTCACTAGTGTCATCGCTTGTGATTATAATATCGTCCACATACACAATCAAGATGGATTTCTTTCCATTTTTTCCACACTTCACAAACATTGTGTGATCAGCTTGTCCCTGTTTGTATCCAAACCTACAAAGAGTGTCACTGAATCTCTTAAACCATACTCGTGGAGACTGTTTGAGGCCGTATAAGGATTTTTTTAGTTTGCAAACTCTTCCCCTTCTTCGGTTTCAAAACTTGGTGGTATCCTCATATATATTTCCTCATCGAATGTACCATTTAGGAATGCATTTTTAATGTCGAGCTAATGGAGTTCCTAATCTAAATTTGTAGCCACTGATAGAAGGACTCTAATTGTGTTCAACTTCGCAATTGGAGCAAATGTCTCCTCATAATCTATTCCATAGGTTTGTGTAAAGCCTTGAGCCACTAATCTAGCCTTATATCTTTTAATCTCTCCATGTGCCCTATACTTCATAGTGAACACCCACTTGCTACCAACCACCTTTTTTCCTTTGGGTAGACCCACAATCTCCTATGTTTTATTATCAAGTCAAGCTTTCATTTCTTCAAGTACAGCTTCCTTCCACTTAGGATCTCGAAATGCATCATGTACATTTCTTGGAATTTACACTGTCAAGCTTAGTGGTGAAAGCTTTAAACTTTGAACATAACTTTGAGTAAGTCAAATAATTTGAAATAGAATATTTAGTTCATGATCTTACCCCCTTTCGTAGTGCAATTGGCACATCTAAGTCACTTACCATAGTCTCTCTAGGAGCTGGTTCCTGGTCCAATGATTGGCCTTGTTGAGGAGCTTTAGGCTTTTGAGAATACTCTAAGGTTGGTTTTTTTGGAATTGGTTCTCCCATTGAATTAGACTGGATAGTTTCAGGTTCAATGGTAGGTGTTTGAGGTGCTTGCGGGTTTTGTGGGAAGGTTTGTGAGATAGGAAGTGATGCTTGGGTCCCAATAAATCTCTTCATAGGATGTTTCCCTCTGAAGATAGTTATTGGTGAAGTATGGTTTTTCGAAAAAAGGGACATTATATGAAACAAAGAATTAGTTTGGAGAAGGTGAGAAACACTTATAACCCTTTTAAGTGGGAGAGTACCCAACAAACACACATTTAATAGCTCGTGGGTCAAGTTTGCTTATATTGGGTTGATTGTTGTGTACGAAAATAGTACACCTAAAGACTTTAGGAGGAAGAGAATTAAGGAGCTTAATGTGAGGAAATTGTTTTAGAAGAAAACCTAATGGGGTTCGGAATTGGAGAGTTTTTGAAGGAAGACGATTTATCAAATATGAGGCAGTTAGAATGGCTTCTCCCCAATAGGAATTTGGAACAAAGTTGGTGAACATCATAGATTGGGCTACCTCTAAAAGATGACAATTCTTTCTCTCCACTATCCCAATTTGTTGTGGGGTATAACCGCAAGAGCTATGGTGAATGATCCCATTTTCACTAAGATATTGAATAAAATCAGTTGAAAAATATTCTCTCCCATTGTCTGTACGTACTACTAATAAAGGTCTGGAACACATTTTGGATGAGTTTGTGGAATTGTTTAAAGATATGATAGGCTTCGGATTTGTCTTTCATTAGATATACCCAGCATACCCTTGTATGATCATCAACGAAACTGATAAACCGACGAGTACCGGGTAGACTTGTAACTCGAGCGGGACCCTAGATATCACTATGAATTAATTGGAAAGGTTTTGAGGGTATGTATGAGTGTATGAGATAAGTATTTTTGCTTTGTTTTGCAAGGACACATTGTCACAATATAAAGAAATCTAATCTTTATTGGTGAAAAGGTTTGGATATAAGATTCTCAAATATGGGAAATAGCGATGACCAAAAAGCGTTTATGCCATAACATAACATCAGAATTTGACATAACTAAAAGGGAAATCCTATGTGGTGATTTGGATTCAGTAGGAATATTGTTTCCTAAGATGTAGTAAAGTCCATCTTTCCACTCAGCACTGCCAATCATCTTCACCGAACACCAGTCCTGAAATTCACAATGAGATGGAAAGAACGTCACAATACAGTCCATGTCTTTGGTTAATTGACTGACATATGGTAGATTATAAGTTAACTTAGGCATATAGAGAATAGTATTTAATGTCAGTTTTGGCAAACAAACTCTCCTTGACCAATAGCTGGTGACCCTTTTCCATCCGCAACGTTGACATTAACTTTCTGGTTATATGGCTCATATTTTCCAAAGACATTCAAAGACCCAGTCATATGGTTTGATGCACCTGTGTCCACAATCCACAGATCGTGACTTAGGGACTTCGATAATAATGATTGACACAGGTTATATGGCTCATATTTTCCAAAGACATTCAAAGACTCCGTCATATGGTCTGATGCACCTGTGTCCACAATCTAGAGATCGTGACTTAGGGACTTCGATAATAATGATTGAAACAGGTTACCTTTATGCACTAGTGTTGTAGTAGAGGTTTGTTGGTCATGTGTGTCTTTCTCAGTTGTGATTTTTGTCTGATTCAAGAGTTGCTGAAGTAGTTCAATCTGCTAGGGGGACAGGTTTAGTCCTGTGGATATGCTGATATCGGATTCTACTACGTGTGCTACTCTATGTTTTTGTTGAACTCCTTGACTTTTAGGTTTCCAATCTGGTGGTTTCCCATGTAATTTCCAGCAGGTCTCACAGATATGATAGGGTTTATCACAGTGGTCACACCATTGCTTGTTCTTGGTTTCTTGCTCTCAGGTTTGGTAAGTAGACTACTTTCAAGAGTTTGCCACTAAAGCTGAGCCTTGAGAGGTTTGTTCAGAAGTGTGAGGTCAGCATGACTTTTTACCTACTCTCTTCCCTACAAACCTCAACAAACGTTTCTCGGATTGATGGCAATGGTTTCAAACCGAGTAACATTCCTTGCACTTCATCAAGTCCAATATTAAGTCCCTAAAAGAAATCAAAAACTCACTTATCAGCATCAGTACGACACTCCAAATTTACTACATAAAATAGATCCATCTCTTGCCATAATTCAGTAAGCTATAATACTCGGTAACAAACATATTACCTTGGTGAGTATTTATGATTTTTGATCTGATTTTAAAGCATTAAGAAGTGTTTTCCAAATTAGAATATATTCTTGCACGATCTCCTAGATTTCTCTTGCAGTTTTGTAGAATAGGTAGGTTCTTCCAATTTTTGGCTCCATTGAATTTATAAGCCAAGCCATGACAATAGAATTCTTAGCTTCCCAAGCACCGTAAGTGACTGCTGTTTCATGTGGTTGAAGAATTGCCCCTGTTAGATGTCCAGCCTTGCCTCTTTCTTTGATTACGAGCATGACTAATTGGGACCATTCTCGAAAATTCGTTCCATTTAATCCTTTTTATTTTTGAGAAATTAAAAATTCATTCATTATAAAAGAGAAGTTACAAAACCAGGGGGAGGATCTCTCCCACGTGAGAGAAACCCTCTTAAAACACTAGTTTCAGACAAATACAAAAATGGCAACGTATCCAGTCCAACATTTAAAGACACTTCGTAGACAATTAGGGTAAAACTAACTTTCCATTTCTCGAATCTTCGCATCATTTCTCGATTAGGGAGGGTGAAGTCGACTCTGGAGGCTAGGCGACCGATGGTTCCGGCGCTACTCCCACTCAGATCTTCGTGCAAGAAGCTCAACACAGGTATCAACCTCAACAACCGAACTCTATAGTCGTTTAGGGCATGGCTAATTTGAGTTCATTCCATTTAATCTATGTTGCGTGATTGCAACGAAAGATTATCAATAGGAGATGGAGTTTGGGCAAAAGTTTTACATAACTGGTGTTTGGGATGAGGTTTGGAACTCATCAGAGGAATCGAAGGGTGGTTGAACTCTAGCCATGATGTGGCTGGAAAAAAAAAATTAGGCTACCAGAAAACGGTAGCTCTGAACTCTGATACCATGAAACAAGAGGGTATAAAAAATATGAGAAGAAAAAAAATCACTTTATTTCTCTGATTATATGTAATTTTTAGACGAGTATAACCTATTCTAATACTACTAAACTACTAGATTTTTCATATATACTAACTTATCCAATCTATAGTATATCTTATCTTATTTACTAGAAGATAAACTTATCTCGTAGAAGATAATCTCCTAAGTTAACTAAACTTATCTAAAATAATTATCCAACAATGTGCAGTTTCCATATACATAGAAGTGATGTTGGAATGTTAAAATTACTTGATTGGAACAGGATGATTAATTAACTTGCAGTGTTTCTTGTCTTTTGCTGATGTTTGTTAAGATAAAGTACTCTAATTAATATTAAATGGAAAGTGAAGTTCACATTAGTTACCATATTTCCCCTTTTGTGTTGCATGCTAAGTGCTCTCTCTCAATGAATAAGAGGAAATGGATTCAAATCTATGCTATTCTTTTCCATACTATGTAATAAATCAATTAATCATTTACATATGCATTTTTTATTTAAAATTTTATCAATCTTCATGTAAAACTGAGATTAGTCGTCTTGTTCTTGAGTTTGTTTGATAGATGGCCTCTGGCTTCATATGACTCTTCAATGGATGACAGTAAAGAGTTTACTACTAACAATTGAATGTCATATTACTTTGTAATTTTAGTTAGACGTTACGCCAGGAGACTCAAAAGTTCCATGTGTAATAACTCCCAGTAAAACTTGGCTCAGAGTCTTCTCACAACCCCTGAATTTGGTTAGACCATGATCTGATCTGGTTCTTTAGTTTAATATACTGACGGCATCTAATTTACCATGGTAATCTAATTATTTTTATAACTCATTAATGATGAACCGTTAGAATGTGGCGGATGCTTCTCCAAGTTTATTCCGGTAGGCCTGTTTAGTATGCAAGACTCTGATGACTAACAATTTTGAATTTTAATCAGGTGGCAGTTGCTTTGTCACATGCTGCAATTTTGGAAGAATCAATGAGGGCAAGGGATCTTCTGATGGAGCAGAATGTTGCGCTTAATCATGCTAGGAGAGAAGCTGAAACAGCAATTCATGCTCGCAATGACTTCTTAGCAGTTATGAACCATGAGATGAGAACTCCAATGCATGCAATTATTGCACTTTCCTCATTGCTGCAGGAAACTGAGCTGACACCGGAGCAGCGCCTCATGGTTGAAACAATTCTAAAGAGTAGTAATCTTCTGGCTACTCTAATAAATGATGTATTAGATCTTTCAAGGCTTGAAGATGGCAGCCTTCAACTTGATCTAGGAACTTTTAATCTTCATGCTGTTTTCAAAGAGGTAAATATTTTATCTGCCAAGTCAAATTACATTCACGAGAACATGCGTATATGCAGCTGTCAAACTATTGCAGGGTAAAGTTTGGTGACTGAGATGTTGTTTTCCTGTGGCAGGTTCATAATTTGATTAAGCCTATTGCATCTATAAAGAAGTTGCTTGTCACATTGAATCTGGCTCCAGATCTGCCAGACTTTGCAGTTGGTGATGAAAAGCCTCTAATGCAGACTATGTTAAATGTTGTTGGTAATGCTGTAAAGTTTTCAAAAGAAGGAAGCATCTCAATCACTGCATTTGTTGCGAAGTCAGGATCTTCAAGAAATTTTCAAGCTTCTGATAATTTTCCTGTGCCAAATGAGAACAATTTCTATTTGCAAGTACAGGTCAGTTCCTTAATTTTCAACCAAAATTTCAAACTTTTGTGTTAAGATGGTGCCAGAAGATGATTGCCTTTTTTAATCTTGCATTATAGGTAAAAGATTCTGGATCAGGGATAAATCCCCATGACATTCCGAAGTTGTTTACCAAGTTTGCACAAACTCAATCTTTGTCAACCAGAAACTCTGCTGGCAGTGGGCTTGGCCTTGCGATTTGTAAGAGGTAGTTCACTTTTGTGATTTTTGATTTTGTTGCATTTCCTAGAATAGAACTAGACTTGCATGGGTTCTACCTTAAAGTTGGTTTCCTAAATTCCATTAGATAGGTTTTACATGTTTAGTAAGCTGATGAAAATCAATGACTCTTACATGCTTGAGAACAGGTTTGTCAATCTTATGGATGGCCATATATGGATAGAAAGTGAAGGTCTGGGTAAAGGATGCACTTGTATCTTCATCGTTAAACTTGGTATTCCTGAGCGCACAAATGAGTCTAAGCTCTCTTTCATGCCGAAAGGGCCACCAAATTATGGACAGACAACTTTTCCAGGGCTCAAAGTTCTTGTCATGGATGATAATGGGTGAGTAACACTGATTGCAGCATGTTTAAAACCAAGTTGTTAAGTCATATCAACCATGACAAGTGGTGTTGATTGAGTTGGGTTATATACAACTGGCTTCATATCTTTGTTCCCTTTTTTGGATGCAGTAAGAAATGACTTTAGAAAACTGAAAGAGCTAGATGTGGTAACCAGGACCTGTGGGGGAATGGACAGTGATCGGCAGAGTATATAACCTATATGCATAAGAATCCTTTAACATTACTTGTTGAATTAGGAGACATCAACATGCCTTCCTACGTGTGTGATATGTCCTTCTGTCATTGGAACGTCCTATGCCCTTCATAATCTTCAATGCATTTCTTATGTGCTTTAAGAATAAGATGGGAGCCTCTTTCTGACTGGCTATGGTTATTGCTCAGCAGAGCATTTCATAACTTTTTTTCTTGAAACACTTGATTGGCACACTAACAGATATGCCACTATATGCCATCTAACTAAACATCAGTAATTCTTCATCTATTAGACTCATGTCCCTTAACGGTGTTTACGTCTCTCCACCTCTCTAATTGCTCCAATCCTATGCATTCCTTCAGTAATTCTTCATCTATTAGACTCATGTCCCTTAACGGTGTTTACATCTCTCCACCTCTCTAAATGCTCCTATTTTGTGCATTCCTTGTGTGGAACTCTATTTCACTCACATTCAAGGAACTCAAGATCTATTCACATTCCAAGAACTTTTAGGGCAATATGGTCACTAAAACTTGCGAAGTTCCTGGCAGAGATTCTACTACTTAGTTCTTTGTTATAAACACATTCATTGACGCTCCCATTTCTAGGTTTGCCACTTGTGTCCCTTGCTTTTTTTATGAGACCATTATGAGGTAGGTGACCCTTGGATACTCTGTATTTGTAATGCATCGTTGCACTTAAGGACTAGTGGCAATTAATGATGTCAGATGTAAGGTTGAAGCAAACTAGGTAATGTCCTGCTACTCCATGATGGCTTAGGTAATGAATTTATTTATCTGAACCTATTAAGATTGTGTGATAAGGAAGCCAAGTAGAGTAAGAATGTCGTGCAAGAAGAAAGAGAGATAATGAAAGCTTAGGCGGGAAGAGGAGGAAGTTATAATCACATTTCTAAAGCTTGCTTCCTGCTATGATGCCCTTCGTGCATCTGATCATAACTAGACAGATAATTCAAAAAGCTTTCATGTCCATGTAAGCACTTAAAGCACTTAACATTAATTCCAGCAAGATCAATAGGCTAACCAGATCACATTTAATCCAAGGTTTGTTGGACTGTGAATTTCGCAGCTTCTGATTACGGAATATAACCTCTATGGGTTGGTAAAAAACTAGAGAACTTAAACTTGACGGGAACTGGAATGAAGTTTTCTAATGCAAATATAGATGTTTGAATAGATCTTGAATAATCTGCATAACAAAATATCCTCTTTATCCAAGCACAAGGAATTCTCTAGCCTAGCTTACTTCTCTTTATCCAAGCAGAAGGAATTCTCTAGCCTAGCTTAATTTTTCTATGTTCCTCTATTCACCATGCTTATGCTTTGGTGGACTATGTGCATCACAATGTCATTTCTTTTGAATCTCATGTCTCATGTTATCTGACTTAGTGTTCTTGGAGAAGTGATTTTGGTTGTTCTCTTTTATTGCTCCTCATTCAAGGACTTAAAAAAGGATTCTTTGTTCAAAGCATGCGAACTTTTGAATGCCATTATTATATACCCTTTTCTAGTGTTAAGTATACCATATTGTAAATAATAGGGAGCTTCTTGTATTCTACATTGTTGGCAGTATATTTATGTTTTGAAATGTTTACTTTTTGGTGGTACTTAAGCAAAATGGAATTTTGAGGTGATGCTTGGTTCAACCATTTATTTTGTTTTTTTAAAAAATTTTGACAAATTTAGTAAAGAAGTGTGTTTGGTTAAGATTTTCCTTTCCGCTTTTTTTGGTTTTTTTTTCTTTTTCTATAGTGTATGAACATCGCAAAAGGTGGTTTCAATGTTTTGTTTTCATTTTTATCACACTTTACTTTATTGTTAATTAGATAAATATTATAAATTATTTACTGTTAACTGCTAATAAAAAGTTATGACCATTATAATCCATATATTCAATAATAAATATTTTAATTTACTTTTAAAAATATTTGTAAAATTTAAATTATTTTTAAAATATCCATTATTAAAAGTAAAATTATTTTCATATATTTTAATAATCTGAAGTATTTTAAAAGTAAAATGATTTGACAAGTTACTTATTTTAAAGGTCTACAAGTATTTTTTAAATGAAATTTACTTATAAATAATAAGATTTTACATTTAAAAATTGAGATTTTACTAGGTTTAATAAGTAAGTATTATGAAAAAATTAAACTAGTTTTCAATTATTTACAAGTACAAAATTGTAATTTTGCACTTATTTTTAACTATCTATATACATTGTACAATAAGTGAAGATGAAATATTGTATAGGGATATTTATAACATAGATTTATGATTATTTATAATTATAATAATTATTCACGTTAAATAACATTAACAAATTGCATTTTTTATGATTGTTATTTAAAATATAAAATTGCGTTTAATTAATAAAAATATCTGAGAATTATAATTCAATGTTCTTTTGTAATTAAAATGTTATTAATAATTAGTATTTACTAGTGGGTATTTCATAATAAACAATTATTGATTTAATTGATTAAATTAATTTGTCTTCCTTTATTACTTGGTGTATTTATTATTATTAGTAATAAATATACAAGTACATTGATATTAAAAATTAAAGAAGTTTTTGTTTTCGTCAAAGGAAATCATGAAATGAAAAAAAAAAACTCCAACTAGGCCATCGAAGCGAAACCAAAGGGTCCTTCAATTAATAGGTTTTTCTAATTCGTTTTTGGATCCTATAATTAGATAACACTTTTTGCTAATGAATAATAATAGTTGGGAACCTTTCAAAAAAAAAAAAGTTGGGAAATTGGTTTTCCATTATGTATCAGTTCCTTGGATTTTCCTCTATAAAAGACAATAGATGTTAAAGTCAAAGGTGTACTTTGTTAAAAATATAGCGTTATCATTATTATAATCAGATTTTTAAATACTCATTAATCAATCAGAATTACACACAGATCAAAAAATAATGATGTATCTACAAATAAGAACACTAACCTCGATCCATTGCATAGCAAAAGCGTAAACAGTGAAACTTAATAGGATTTGTGTTTTTTTCAAGCCAAGATCTAGAACTGAATGAATTCTCCTTATGAAGCAGAAAAAACTGACAGTATCTTTTCCGAAAAAAATGTCAAAAATTGTTTCTAGCTTGGAGACCACAACCCTTTTATAGCCAGTTTAAACTTACGGTCCATTATGGGTCCATTAATTATAATGACTCGTAATGAGCTTCTACACATCAGGCTCATACTATTGCTTAATTAATATTTTTGTAGGCTCAATTAATTTACTAAAATTAGATCACATTTTATTAGGCCTATAACTGCAACATAAATCTACGTACATATATTTATACACGTAGCTCATAAAGTTCTAACAATCTCCCATTTGGGCTACGTGTGTTTCCGAATAATGTACATAGAAGACAAATTAATGCACACAAACTTGCTATCTCATGCCAGAAATATACCAAAACAATCTGGTCCATCAATTTTATTAGTGTGGGATCAAAGCGGCTTTTGTTATCTAATTTTGTGACTAAACCGAACAATTGTCACACTACTAGCATAATCAATGACATAGATAAAGTATGGATACGTAGCATGGAAATTACATGTGATGTGATCATAATCATAGCTTTTCCAACTAGTCCAAAGTTTGTGACTCATAGAGTCTCAAAACACTTTTTAGCCTTATGCAATACTACAACATAAAGCAAATACCATATGTTCATAATTTTCAAATAAAGATGAAATTCATTAGATTTCATCAACCAAAATATGTACAGAAATATAACTTTAGACCTTAGAAACTTAAACCTTAAAACAGAAACTTTAGATGCCAAAGAACATACATAGAAATAAAAGTTTAACTCCCACTAAAGTGATATGTCTTACAGGCCTGCTACACCCATATTGGCCACATGTACATGAAACGTTGAATGTGGCAACCCTTTGGTGAGTGGGTCTGTAATATTGGAGCTTATACCAATATGTTCTATAGACACTTGAAAATTCTGAACCCTTTCTTTCACAGCCAAATGATTGATGTCGATATGATTTGATTTCGATGAACTTCAACTGTTATTGGAATATAGTACATCGGCTTCATTATCACAATAAATCTTTAGTGGTCTTTTTATACCATCAACCATTTGCAGGCCAGTGATAAAGTTTCGTAACCATATTCCATGACACGATGCTTCATAGCAAGTTATATATTCTGCCTCTATGGTAGAAGAAGCTACAAGTTTATGTTTTTCACTTTTCTATGAAACAACTTCTCTACCCATCATGAAGACATAACTTGAGGTGGATCTTCTGCTATCTAAGCATCTAGCATGATCTGAATCAATGTATCCAATGATTTCCAATCGCTTTGACCTTCTGTATGTGAGCATATAGTCCTTTGTTCTCTGTAAATATCTCATAACCCGTTCTGCTGCTTTCCAGTGATCCATTCCCGGGTTACTCAAATAATTGTCCAACATCCCCGTTATGAACGATATATCCGGATGCGTACATACATGTGCATATATGAGACTCCTTACAACCGAAGCATGAGGGATTTTATCTATCTCATCTTTCTGTGTGTCCAATTTAGCACATTAGAGCAAACTAAACTTATCACCCTTTGAAACAAGAGTGTCTCCCGGTGCACAATTTTCCGTGTCTTATCGGCTTAGCACCTTATCAATATAGGTCTTTTGAGATAAACCAAGTATACCTTATTTATGATCTCGATGGATCTGTATACCCAAGACAAAAGATGCATCACAAAGATCTTTCATTTCAAAATTTTTTGACAGAAATTTCTTGGTTTCATGTAATAGACCCATATTATTGCTTGTCAGCAGAATATCGTCTACATATAACACCAAGATAATAAATTTGCTCCCATTAAACTTGATATATATGCACTGATCAATGATGTTTTCCTTAAACCCAAACGAGGTTATCACTTGATCAAAATTTTGGCACCATTGATGGGATGGCTGCTTTAAACCATAAATGGACTTCTTAAGTTTACAAACAAAATGCTTTGAATAATTGGATTCAAAATTCTCTAGTTGCACCATGTATATTGTTTCATCAATATCTCCATTGAGAAATGTTGTCTTTACGTCCATTTGATGTAGCTCGAGATCATAATGAGCTATAAGTGCCATAATGATTCTAAAAGAGTCCTTTGTTGAAACTGGAGAAAAGATCTCTTTATAATCAATGCCTTCCTCCTAAGTGAAGCCTTTGGCGATTAAACGTGCCTTATATCTTTCAATATTACCATGCGAGTCCCTTTTGGTTTTAAATATCCATTTGTAACCAATCGGTTTCGCTCCTTTAGGCAACTCAACAATATCCCAAATGCCATTGTCTGCCATTGCTTCATCTCTTCCTTCATGGCTTCAATCCACTTATTAGAGTTTGAACATGATTTGGCTTGACTTACAAATGTCGGATCATCCTCCACCCCCACGTCAAATTCATGTTCATTGAGATAAACAATGTAGTCATTTGATATTGCATTTCTGCTTTCTCTAGTGGATCTCCCAATAGGCACTTCTAATTGAGGTTATTGATTTTCATTGCCTTGAACAGGCAATGGTTCCTGATCAACAGTAAGAGGTATGACAGGTAAATTGTGTTTTCAGCATTATCCTGATTTACAATTTGAATAGTGTCAGGTATGGTTAACCCATCACTTTCATTTGTAACTATAGTGGGAATGTTAACACATTCCTCTTCAAACACAATATTTTATTTTGATTACTCCCACTATAATTAACATCCTCAATAAATTTGGCATTCTTTGTTTCAAAAAAGGATTTGTTTGAGTGATTATAGAACTTGAAACCCCTTGACTTTTCTGGGTAACCTACAAAGTAGGACCTAATAATTATTGAGTCCAGTTTCTTTTCATTCGACCTATAAGGCCTGGCCTCAGCTGGACAACCCCAGACATGTAAGTGCCTAATATTAGGCCTCTTATCTGTCAACAGCTCGTATGGGATTTTAGCTACTGCTTTGCTAGGAACTCGGTTTAGGATGTAAATTGTAGTTTTAAGTGCTTCGCTCCAAAGTGATTCTGGTAAAGAAGAATGACTAATCATACTTCTCACCATGTCCTTAAGAGTTCGATTTTGTCTTTCAGCAACACCATTTTGACTAGGAGTCCTAAGCATGGTGTACTGAGCAACTATACCACACTCAGTCAAATATTTGGCGAAGTGTCCTTGACGTTGTTCACTTGAACCATCATATCTGCCATAGTATTCACCACCACGGTCAGATCTGACTGCCTTTATTTTCTTGCTTAGTTGATTTTCAACTTCAACTTTGAAATTCTTAAACACATCTAAAGACTGTAACTTCTCATGAATTAAGTACAAATAACCATATCGAGAGTAATCATCTATGAAACTAATAAAGTATTGCTGTCCATTCCATGAAGCCATAGGGAACGAACCACATATATTTGTACGAATCAGTTCCAATAGTTCATTACTCTTGTTTGCACCTGTTTTCCTTATGTTTGTTTGTTTTCCCTTTATACATCCTATGCAGACCTGAAGATCTGATAAATCAAGGGAATTGAGAATTCCTTTAGACATAAGTCTTTGTATTCTTTATTTAGAGATATGACCTAATCGCTTATGCCACAACATTGATGAATTCTCATTAGTTATGTTTCTTTTAATACCAATGTTACTTGAGTGCAAGTTTTCATAATGATTAGTTATCTTAGTATCCAGTTTGTATAGTTTATCAACACGAGTGTCGGTTGCTACAACTTGAGAATTTAGAGAAACAACACATTTACCATTTCCAAATTGAAAAAAGTAACAGAGTTGTCCAAACTAGAAATAGGAATTAAGGTCCGTCTAAATGATAGTATAACAAAAGTTTCATCTAAATCAAAATAAAAACCAAACTCTAATTGAATTCTAAAATAACTAATAGCTTCAACAGTAGCCATGTTGCCATTTCCCACATAGAGGTATCTTTCACCATCAGTTGGCTTTTAGCTCCTGAGGCAATTTTGCATAGTGACACTTATGTGGGTGGTAGCACCAGTATCCATCCACTAATTGTCAATTGGCACTAAAGCCAAATTAACTTCAGAACAAACAAAGTTGAGAAATATACCTTTCTTAACACGCCAGTTGGCGTACTTGGTATATTCTTTCTTCACGTGATCCGATTTCTTACAAAAGAAACACAGAACAGTCATATTCTATTTTTTTGTACACCTTGCACTGTTCCAAAGTTTACAGTTTCTTTACCTTTCTTTCTTCTCCTCTTATTAGAATTTCCCTGAGAAGTTGTTGCTAAATGAGCACTTTCAGTCTTCTCTTGTTTCAACCTCTCCTCTTCTTACACACATTGAGCTATAAGTTCATTAGGGTTCATTTCTTTTTTTAAGTGCAGGAAGGGAAATCAAAACCAAATGCATGAGTATGTCATCAGACAACTCTAATTTAAGTGCCCTCAGCTTTGTGACAAGATTAGACATTTCCATTTTGTACTCCCTGATGTTTCCTTTTCCCTTATAGCACATTGAAACAAGCTTGGCCAACATAGTGCTTGTTTTGACCTTTTTGTTTGCAACGAATCGGTTAGAAATTTTCTTAAGGAAACTCTTAGCATCAGCTTTATTAGGAATTCCATCTTTTATGGAGTTCGGAATGGAATGCTTCATGAGCATCAGACTCATACAGTTTGAACATTCCCACTTCTCATATGCAGCTTTCTGATCAGCAGTACTTGTGCTGGTCAGAGCTGCGGGACTTGCAAATCTGAATGCAAATTCAAGATCCATGTAGCCAAGCACAATCATTTCGTGCTCATTCCATTTTTTGAAATTTGTGCCGTTAAGCATGGGGATATAATTATGCTAGTCGGGAATGATACAAAATGTGAGTTCATTCTCTTTTTGTTGCATATATATATATACACATTGCACATTGCTGTGGAGATGGAGCACGGACATTTGAAGTTCATAGTTGCCAAGGATGGTCATGAAAACTGAATGGTTTCTGCTTCAACTTTGTCATAAAATGCTAGTGGCAAGACATTCGTTGGACACGTAAGTTATGTTTCCTTTGATTTGCCATGGTTCTTTGAATTGGAAATGGTCTGGTTATTAACAAATGGTTTCTTTTTCAACCAGTTGCAATTGAAATTTCTTCAACTGATGATTACGGAAAGAAAAACTACGAACTTAGTGTATTTCAGTTCTGGATACTTTTATAGATGTGGAGATGTGGAGAAGAAGAAACTTAAACAATAAACTATTGCTTCGAGAGACACTACTCCCTTTGAAACATATTAGAATCTCATGACTTAAAAGCTCTAAACTCAAACTTGAGTTTTATTTTTATACTTCATTAGTCTAATACTCAATCTGTATATAACACTTTGTATAAATTGAATTTGACAAATATTGGAACTAATCCTATAATTATTTTTAACTAATAATAAAGATAGATTATTAATTGAATTAACAATAAACTAAATATCTGCTACTCTAAGTTGCCACGAGAACACTACACAAATAATAAAAGAGGATACCAATATTAAGAAGTACCTAGACTAGATTTTATTCTAAATTTATCTTATATGTTTATTCAATTATAAGGATTTTATTGTTTAGATCAGTGAGGTATTCTAGGATAATGATCAACCACCTCTCAATGTACAACCACCTATTCCTAACTAGGTTAATCCATATCTCTATCTAATTAAATTCTCTTGGAATGTATTGTATACTTTGAAATCTGACTCCAAAAAGGTCATATAAGTCTATTTCTGGATTCCTGTTCGATCAATAATATAGGTTTCAAAGACAATTTACACATTCTTGTTGTGCATAAAACTACCGTGTTTTTCATATCAAGATTTCTTGTTTTACTTAGGACTAATTTCTTTTTCGGTAACTATGATAAATTGACCTTGGGATCAGATTGTTCAAGAATTAAAGGCTATTTCAAGAAAAAATATAGGGAAAAGTTAAAATTCTTGCAAGAAAATATTTAGGCATATAACCATGTGCTAGCTTTTGTTCTATGTTGATCAAGTGTAGGAAGAGACAGAATCGTTGGGAGGTCCCAAAACTCTTGCAAGGCTTATTTGAAGGTTATTTTTACCGAATAATCAAGATCCAAACATCATCTTAATGGATCAAGCTGTCATCAAAATTAGAATTCTTATTTAGATTTATTCTGCTATAATTCTTTATTTTTGTCTATTGCTTTTTTTGTTTAAACTATGATTTACGATTAAACACTTTTCTATATTAAATAGTTTTTTTTATATGGATTGATTCATTTTAATTTACGAAATGAGATATATTTATGTGAATTGCTTTGATGAATCTTAATAGAAGATTTAGTTATGATACTGAATAGATCTAATTATAGTTCTCTTATAGACACTACAAGAGCCTTCTTATATGAGCAGACTATGATTTGAGAGGGACTTAAGTGATCTTTTTGGTGGTAGTGAAACTTTTCATTGTATTTTACAAATCTTAGTGCATTTAAAGGAGTGTTCTGGAAAGAGATATGGGTTAACCAATTGGAGAATAAATGATTGCAGCACGAGATAATGTAGTTTTAGTGTCTAGGAGGTCCTATTATTCCAGATCAATATATTTATTCTAGGTTAATTGAAATATGAAATCAAAAGTAATACTAGGGGAAGTGCTTATCTACACTTAAATATTAATTTTAATTATCTTTAGAAAATTTTGCTTGTTATTAATTCTTTAGGCCACCAATTTAGATTTTTTTAATTTAACATTTCATTAATCAAAGTCCATCAAATAATGCTTCCTTGAGGAATCGACTTTTACTTACTATTGTATGACTACCATAAAATTCATCACTTGCCGTAGTTGAGTAATATATGAATGATAGGTTTGTACATAGATAAAACTACACATCAAGTTTCTAGCATTGTTGTTGGGTAAACATCTAGTTTTTAGAAGATCCATCAACTATTTTTCTAGTATTGTATAATTATTTTATTTTTTGTTAATTTTATTTATAAATTTTTTATTTTGTTTCTTGTTGTACTATTTTTCTTGGTTCATGAGAGGACGTTGACATTTTGTTTTCTTAGAAGAAGACCAAAAGCTTGAAAGAATACTTTGTTTAAAAAGAATGGACTAAAATAGAAACTAGAGATACACAAAAATACAGTCTGAAACTGCTGAGGGAGTGCATATAACAATGATAGAACATGTGAAACCATCTCTTATAAAGAAGTAATCTAGCATTATTAGGTTGAAGACTAATGCTAATTACTTTAAGATTGAGCCTAATATAATCCAAATATTATAACATAATGTATAATTTGATAGATTACTAAAGAAGAATATAACATACACTTTGCCAATTTCTTAAAGATTTATGACCCATTCAAGTGGTGCCATTAAAGATTCCATCAAGTTGAGGTGTAAGGCCCCAAAGTACACCCTAGTTGAAATAATACATGTTTATGAAAGTATATATGTGATAGGAGTTAGAATTGTGCTATGATTATAATATGAAGACATATGACTTGAATTTTTGGTCAAGTGGATCATAGTTAGTGAATTGGAATTAATTAATGCCGTTAGAGAATTGAGGTATTTAAATGTACATTTGGTCTAGAAAAAATTGTCAAGTAGCAAGTTAAGTTAGTACATGAAAATCAGAACGATTAACCTATGAGTTAGTGACATTTGACATGGTTAAAGCATTGACAAGTGGAATAGTTGATACATTGACAAATGGTAGCACTAAGTGTGTGACATATGACCTAATGTATCATTGACACATGACAGCTCCTGCATGGGACACATGAATCTCATGCATGGAGACATTTGTTGCTCCAATTCAATGACACCTAGCTTTGGATGTGGCAAATTTTGCTGGAGCAATTTCTGCTTTGTTCATTCTTCACTTTGTTCTCTTCTCTCCACCGAAATTCTCCTACTCCTCCTCTCAACTTCCGTAACTTTGCTGAATCTTGGATCATCATCTTTGTAAGTTATTTCATCAAAAAGTAGGCCTTGTAACTCTATGTATTATTATCTAGTTGGTGTTGAAAGTTGTACTGTAATGATAGGTGTATACTGATTGCTTGGAAGCTTAGTTTAACTTGATCTTGGAGTTGTTCTTTGAAGTTTAAAGAGGTAAGGGAATGCTAAAATTGATTTCATGTTAGAATATGTATTGTTTGATGTTTGAAGTAATTGAGGTTAGAAACTTGATACATGCTGGATACTTGTTAGAAGGAGTGGTTCTACTGAATAGGCATCGGTATTTTAGGCATATCTTGACCTGTGGACATCAAAATGGGATGATTTTAAATTTAGATTAAAACAGATACATATATCTATAACTTTCATGAAGGAATCGAATCTGATTTTTGTCGTTAAGGGTTTTGAAATTTGGCTTAAATTTGAGTTTTGGTTGCTATCCATAGTTGAGAACAATTTTTAGTATTTTTGGTTTAACTCTTGTAATAATGAACCAAATTGCATTAACTTTATTTCGTTTCAAACCTAATATATGTAGGAACTTTTTTAGAAGAACATATTGTCTAAATATGTCAATTTCTAGGTCAAAATGGCCATACAAAACTGATCCAAAAACCTATGTGAAAACAGTTGTTTGGAGGTTTCGAGTCACTTATCCCACAATTATGGGAAATGACTAGGAAGGTGAAAAAGAATGGGATTTTCTGCAATTGATGAACTATATAAGGTTAAGTTAATTTATTTGGTATAATAGGACTTAAATGGACTTGCTTAAGGTGTGTTATGAACTTAAACTGGTATTCAATTTAATTCAGTAACACTTAATTTAATTATGCATTATCAACTGAGATAATAATATAAAGAATGTATGGTTTAATAATGATGAATACAATATTGAATTGCTTGGTGTTAATATTTTGTTACCAATAATATTTAATGCAAAGGCAAACTATTGTCATTATATAGGCAATATCCATATAGACTTTAAAAGCAATATATAAATATTAATGTACGTCTTAAGTGCAAACATACTGTCAAATATAAACGACCAAAAAATTGCATTTATATATAATATATAGTCTATAAGGACTTAAAAAATTCAACATTTAACATATTCAAAGTACAAAAACAAATTACATGTACTTTTATTGTTATCAAATACAAAAGCGAATTCTATAATCCTTAACAATTGCAAGGAAAATTACATGTGCTTCAATAACTCTTCATCATTTGTAGATTTCGAAGTCAGTGTTAAGCTTCTTTATATTAGCTCTTTAATCTTTCTTAAAGTCCTTTGGAAGTATAACATACCTGTTCTTTTGTAATGCTAAATACCTGTAGTTCAAGACTAGGACTTTACTCATTTTGAATAAAAATCTGATTTAAGACAAAGAAACAATCAGAGGTGACCTTTTAAAGTCCAAAGCATATCCTAGTTTCAATTATAAGTTTCATATGAACCAACTAATTTTCACATAATAAATTTCGAAAGTACAGCCATCTAGTGACATTTACCTAGATTGGCCTAAAAACTTCTTGTTATGCTCAAAGCATAATTAAAGACATCTGGTCTAGTACATGGCATCACAAACATGATTGATCCAATTTTCGAAGCATATGGAACATAATATATTTTATCTCTCACTTCTTGTCTCTTATAATATATTTTATCTCTCTCTTTTTTGTCTCTTAGGAAACATGCTATGTGAGAGATAAATCCCATATGACATTGGCAATCCATACTAAAAATCTTTTGCACTTTGCCTATGTACATGAATTGGGATAACTAAAGCAACCTCTTTGATTTATCTCTATAAAAATTTATTCCCAAAATAGAGGCTGCTTTTTCCATATCCTTCATGGACAAGTTCTTGGATAACCAAATCTTTATAGATTGAAACACAGTTATTTTGATTCCAAAACAATATTTTCATCCATTTATAACACTAAGAAAATGAATAAACTCCCATTAATCTTCTTATACACATATGATTCATCCACATTTTTAATAAAATCAAACTCTTTAATTGTCTAATCAAAATAGATGTTCCAACACTATGACACTTTCTTAAGTCCATAAATAGACTTTTGCAACTTACATGATTAATTAGGAAATCTCTTGGATTCAAAACCCTCAGGTTGTGTCATATACATATCCTCCTACAAATTTCCATTAAGAAATTTTATTTTGACTTCCATCTACCATATTTTATAATCATGATATGCGGTTATAGCCAATAATATCCTTATAGATTTTAGTATAGCTACTAGTGAAAAGGTTTCAACAAAATCAACTCCTTTTTTATAACCTTTGGCCATTAACTTTGTTTTGTACGTATGTACATTACCATCCATGTCAGTTTTTCTCTTGAAAACTCATTTGCATCTAATAGGTACAATACCATCATGTGCATGCACTAAAGTCCATACTTGGTTAATGTACATAGATTCCATTTCAAATCTCATGGCTTTATTCCATTTTAAAGAATCAATGTCAGACATTGCTTCTTTAAAAGTAATAGGCTCATCATGAACGAGCTACACATTATCCTTGCTTTTTTTTTAATATATAGATCCAATCTAGTAGGTGGATGACGTATCCTAGTAGTGCATCATAGTCTATATGTCTCTTGAACCTTGGTTGTACACACCATATGTAGCAACTTGAGGTTCTTATTCTATCTGGATGTTAATTTATGGCTCTTAAACTTCTCTAACTTCTACCTCACTCCCACAACTTTCTTTGAGAATAAATTCACTTTCTAATAATGTATCATGCCTTAAGACAAACACCTTTTGCTTAAGAGGATGGTAAAATTGATATCTGATACTTGTTTTCAGATACCCCACAAATTTGCCTTAATCCTTTTTAGCTTGAAGATTATAAGTTATTACACGCTTCACATAAGAACACATACCTAAATCTTTAAGTGTGTCAACCTTGGTCTTCTACTAGTTCAACATGTCATAAATATCCAAATATTAGGAATGTCAAAGTGGTTTGACTTAACCTGTCCATGTAAGGTTATGATGTATAATTTAATCCTTTTTTCATCCAATGTTCCAATTAGACAAAGTATGGATATAGTGTCTACTCTTTTGTGTCAAATTATATTTGTTCTTGCTAATTAGTAATTGATTTATAATTGATATCTGAAAACACCTTTTCACATGTTAATTTACTTTGGCTAGAGAATTCCACAAATCATTACTAATCAAGAATAGTATTGTAGCATCCCACCCCCGATAGGAAGGGTAAAATAGTAAATTGTCACAGGATGAGATTGATAGGGATTAATTAGTATTATTCATGCATACTGGAGGTGGTACGTAGTAAAATTTGTGCACATGCAAATCACTGTACATGCATACATGACATTCCCGGTAGATGTGCCTACTGCAATTTTATTGCGATTAACGTGGTTATTGTGTTTGAAAAATTATTCTGAGTGAGCCATTAAGTGCTTTATATTTTAAGGGATTTTTACGAATTTTTTTGAAAATTTCTAGAGAAAATTTCCGGACCGGAAAAATCGCCAAGTGGCGACCCGATCGATTTTCAGAACCGAAATTTGCTGATTTTTATGGGCTTGGACTATTGGATTTAATATTTTGGAATTGTATGTGGGACCCTTTGAAAATGCTTTAATTAAATAATTTGTTTTTAATTGATTAAAGTGCTTTGACTTTTCTTTTCTATCTTGGCCTAATAGCCTTTTGCCACCTCTCCACTTCATTTAATTCCTTCTTATCTCCCTCCCACGGTTTTGCTTTGTTCAAAGAAGGAAACTCATCAATTGTTGCTTATTTTTATCACTCAACCGAAACCCTCCTTCATTGTTTTCATCTCCATCGAATTTTTTCTCTTTTAAGAAATCCTTCCTCCAAACTTAAGAGCTTCCTCATGCTACCAAGCTCCTTTCTTTCCATGGTGA